>ML340758.1:0-69420 GCA_005239505.1 Nicotiana paniculata | reverse complement strand
GTGAATAAATTGATGCAGTGTTGAGTTGCTAGTGTTTTTATTGGGTTGAATTTTCCGCCATTTAGATTGCATTCTTTCCATTCTCTTTGCGTATTTCTATTATGTTGTTCGTTGATTGTGATTATTGCATTTCCTTCCGTATTATTCGATCGTTAATTACTTTGAGAAATCGTTAGATAAATATTTTGTATCGGTCGTTTATACATCTATGCCTTTTTTACTTATTAGGCCGGTGGTGTCTTGATTAGTCCTCGTCACTACTTCACCGAGGTTAGTCTTGATACTTATTGGGTACCGCTATGGTGTGCTCATACTACACTTCTGCACATTTTTGTGTGCAGCTTCAGGTTATGGTTCTTGGTAGCTGCGCAGATCGATGCTGAGGACACTCAAGGTAACCTGTTGCTGCGTTCACAGGATTCAGAGTCACCTTCCTGTTTTATTTCTATTCAACTGTACTTACTTATTCCTAGACAGTTGTATTTAGATTTTATAGAAAGATTTTGTAGAGCTTATGACTTGTATTTACCGAGTTTTGGGAAATATTAAACTCTGTCAAGATGTCTATATCGAGACTGTTATAATTCTTTTAATATTGTTGTCGTTCAGTGGAAATGTTAGGCTTACCTAGTCCCTAAGACTAGGTGTCATCACGATACCCAATAGAGGAATATTTGAGTCGTGACAATTCAAATTTAGCAATAATGTTTTTGAGTATTATATTATTTAATAACTTAAATCATATATTTTAAATAAATTTAAAATATAAGTGTCATCGCACTATCTATATTTTCCTCTTTTGACATTCTCTTCCCTACTAAGAAATTTTAATTAGCTTTAGACAAATGTTTTTTGACGATTCTCAAATAATATCATATTTTATTTAAAAATATATTTTTTAATTAGAATAAAAAGAAATACATAAGTTCTTTATAGTTTTAAATCAATTAAATTTTTTTAAAATTATTTTTTGTATTACGTGCAAGTTTAAATTTTCTTTCTCTTTTAGTTTCAAGATAAAAATTTATCTTTTAATTTTCATTAGTAAAATTAGCTATATGAGATATTTATTTAGTATATTAAATTTTTAATTTGGTATCAAATTCTTATTTTTCTTTTATCTAGCAAAACTTTAATTTTGTGATCATCTCCATATTTTGAGCGTTCGCGTCATAACTTTAAGAACTTTCTAATCTCAAGTTCAAATAGTCGTCGCCTTAGTTTTTTTTTTTACTTTTGCTATAATGTTATCTAATATGTAATATTATCACGTTTTTTGTAACGACCCGACCGATTGTTTTGAGCTCTAGCGCGTCGTTCAGCGGTTTGAAGTCGTGAGCAGCTCCATTTCAGGTATTATGACATGTAGGCTTGGTCGGAATTGAATTTCAGAAAGTTTAGAGTTGGTTTGGCATGAAAATTCTCATTTTAGAAGCCTTAAGTTGGAGAAATTGACTAAGATTGGAATATTGAGTAAACGACCTCCGAATCAGGATTTGAAGGTTCCTGCAGGTTCGTATGATGATTTCGGATTTGGGCGTATGTCCAGATCGGGCTTTGGAATAACTCGGGAGCGTTTCGATGCATATTGTGGAAGTCAGCATTTTTGAAGAAATTTCCTAAGTTCGGCTTGAAGCGCATTTCAGTGTTATTGATGTCCGTTTGGGATTCTGATTCTGGGAATAGCTTCGTATAGTGATTCTGGAGTTGGGAGCGCGATCGGATGTGAATTTGGATGTCCGTAGATCATTTTGAAGTCATTTGGCTAAAGATAGAAATTTGAAGGTTTTCGAGAAATCCGACTGGAAGTGGAAATTTTGATATCGGGGTCGGAATGCGATTTCGGAAGTTGGAGCAGTTCCGTAATGTCAAATATGACGTGTGCAAAATTTGGGGTCAATCGGATGTGATTTGATAGGTTTCGGCACCAGATGTAGAAGTTGGAAATTTCTAAGTTCATAAAGTTGGGATTTGGGTGCGATTCGTGGTTTCGATGTTGTTTGATGTAACTTGAGGCCTCGAGCAAATCCGCATTATGTTTTGGAATAGGTTGGTATAATTGGACGGGGTCCCGGGGGCCTCGGGTGGATTCCGGGTGGTTAACGGATCAATATTTGAAGTTAGAAGAGGAGCTGGAATTGCTGTCATCTAGTGTGACCGCACTTGCGAGTCTTTGGCCACATGTGCGGCTATGGAGCTGCAGGTGCGAAGAAGTGGTGGTCTGACTGGGAGCACAAGTGTGATGATATTTCCGCACCTACGAAGTCGCGGATGCGCGGGCTATTGGGTGCAGGTGCGAAGTTGGCTTGAGCTGAGGAAAGCCGCAGGTGCGGAGGTTTGGTCACACCTGCGGAATCGCAGGTGCGAGAGTTGGATCGCAGGTGCGAAAAAATGTCCTGGGCAGAATGTTTTAAAACCGAGATTTGTTGGTCATTTCCTTCCATTTTCTTTTTGTTTGGACAATTTTGAGGAGCTTCAAGTATGGGTTTTCGTCAAGCATCACTAGGTAAGTAATTCCTTCATGTTTCTAAGTTAAATACAAGGTAATTACATGGAATTATACATGAAAATTATGGAAAATTTTGGAAAGTATTGAAGAAAACCTAGAAATGGTATTTTGGATTTCTACCACGAATTTGAGCATAGAATTTAGAGTAAATTTTATATTTGAACTAATAAAGCTATGGGTAGAATATATCTTCGAGAAATTTCGGATTCCGGGCACGTGGACTCAGGGGCATTTTGGTCAATTCACTGAGCGGAGTTGGGAAATTAAATAATTTGAATTGTTAACGAATATTAGTGTATATTTTCATTGTTTTGTCGTTATTTGGATAGTTTTGGAGCGTCGTGCATCGATTTGAGTCATCGGAAGAGCTTGGAGGCCGGTTATGGAATTTCGGAGCGAGATAAGTCCCCTTTCTAACTTTGTGAGGTGGAATTGTCCCCCTAGGTGAAATAATTAAGTATGTGCTATTATCTTCGGGGGATACGTATGCATGGGGTGATGGGAGTCCGTGCGTAGCTACTATTTTACCATGCCCGGGTAGTCTAGGACCCACTAGCATGCCTTATGTGTTGTACATGTGATCCTGCCACTAATATTAGGTTGTAAATTCTATTGAATCGGTAATTAAATTCCTAAGAAGACTATAGCGTGCCTTTCATAATTATTTAGAAAGAGAATTGATTCCTTCGTGGATAATTGTATACCTGATAGGGTTATATTATTGAATATTATTAAACTTGGCAAATGAGTTTCAAAACAAATATTTAAAAGCTATATTTCATGTTCCTTTAAGAAGGATTTTACCACTTTCCTGATAAACTGCTTCCTTGATAAAAATGCTTATTTATTATGTGATTATGTGTACATATGAGCACCTGAGTCGCAGGTATGAGCCGCGAGCAGGCTGGCCTTTTTATTTTTATGTTGACCGTGTCGCATGATTGATTCGCGAGCGGGGAAAATAGATGCATCTATGGTTCGAGTCGTTGGACCCTTCGGCAGTGCACAATTTATTATTGTTGGTCCACGCCGTTCGATCCTCGGCATTGCTTGCGCATGATATTTATTGCGTATCTACTGTGATTTTTTCCTGATTACTGGCCTGGAATTTTAAGTTGTCAACTGAAATGACAGAGATTTAAAGTTATTAAAAATCTTGGAAGAAGTTGTTCCCTCCCGTTGATTATTTGTTATTTGATTAAATCACCCATGTTGATTAATTGTTATTAATATGACGAAGATTTAAAGTGTTAAATGTGGAAAGAGTTGATATTATTTATTCCCGATTTTAATAAATTGCCTATGATAATCGTGCTTAGTGTCACACTTGAAAATACTGAATTGACCTTTAGCAAGTGTCTAATTTGACCTCTCATCACTACCTCTCTGAGGTTAGGCGGGCGACTTACTGAGTACACGTTGTTTTCGTACTCACGCTACACTTGTTGTGCATTTTTATTGCACAGGTACTTGCATAGCAATGTGGCAGATTTGGAGACTTAGGCGAGCTGCATCATCCGTGCAACTGACGGAGTCTCCCTCATACTGTATTTATTTTCATTTTAAATTCCTTGTCCAATTTGTATTTCGGACAAGCTTTGCGATGATTGTATAAATTCTTTGAAATAGCTCATGTACTTGTGACACCGGATTCTGGGATGTATTTGGGATATATTTGCTAAAATGGAACATTTAAACCATCGTATTTACTTAACGAATTTTGTTTAGGTATTACGTAACAAGTTAAAGATAATGATTTCAAAAATGCTAAAACGGGAAATTTAACTTAACTATTTAAATGATTAGCTTGCCTGACAATGGTGTCCGGTGCCATCACGACCTTAGTGATTTTGGGTCGTGACATTTTTCATGTAATTTTTATTATTAAATTTACACTTTATTTAACATCCTTGTCCACTACTATTTTGTAATAAAATATAGATAGATATGTAACTATTTGATATTAAAATAAATATCTATTTTATTTTTAAACTATTGCTTGAAAATTTTAAATTATTTAAATTTATCAATAATATTCTTAAGTATTGTATACTTGATTTATTATATTTTCTAAAGTAATTCTTAGTATAAATATTTTCACATTATTTCTAATTTATTTTTATTATTTATTTTTTAAAATTTTTTCTTTTATCTATTAGACTTTAGTTATATGGTCTTATCCACATGCATGTCATTTCTTATCATACTTAAACAAAATTTTCACATCTCAAAGTTATATAAGTTTTAACCTTCTTTTTTGTATGATGAATTTTTTGATTTGTATTCTCTATTTGTTCCTTGGTTTTGCTATTATATTGTTTAATACTTAATTTTATTACATTTTCGTGTGCCTTTTCATTAGCTTGTCTGAATTTGATATTGTCACGATCTGAATTACTCTCCGAACGGTCTCGTGGCGGTATCTAGTCTCTACGACTAGGTAAGCCTAAAATTTGCGGAAAATAAGGAAAAACTATAATAGAAACAGTAAAGAAGAAGCAATACTATAAATTTTAGCCGCTCGGCATTTACAGCTTTTACTTTCCCAAAACCCGGAATATCACAAAGTCACAAACTCTGAACTACTGTAGCTCTATACAAAGGAATAAGAAAAATGTATCTATATATCTCCTATATCTATACTAGAGTAGGAATGGGACTCCTGATATCCTGCGGACGCGGCAGAATTACCTCGCGGTCTCCAAAGCAGGTGCTAAGATGCGCCTAACCACTGAATTGTGCACTGGTACCTAGATCTGCACATGGAAAAAATATGCGCAGGAAAGGGCGTGAGTACTCCACATTCGGTACTCCGTAAGTGCCAAGCCTAACCCCAGTTAAGTAGTGACGAGGTAAGGTTGAGGCTTTACTGAGTTTTAAAATAATTCAATTATAAATTTAAAACAGTGAAATATAGATAAGCAATGATAAATAGGATTAATGGAAACTGGAAGAATTAATAACAGAAAGAGAGCCCTTGGTTCAGCACAGCATATATCTCAACAGTAAATATGCAATGCAGTACAAGGGGAAAGCTCCTGGATCTCAGTCTGTAGTCCCAATTTAAATATGCTATGCAGTACAAGGGGAAAGCTCCCGGATCTCCGTCCCTAGTCCCAATTTAAATATGCATTGCAGTACAGAGGGAAAGCTCTCGGATCTCGGTCTGTAGTCCCAATTTAAATATGCTATGCAGTACAAGGGGAAAGCTCCCGGATCTCCGTCCCTAGTCCCAATTTAAATATGCATTGCAGTACAGAGGGAAAGCTCTCGGATCTCGGTCTGTAGTCCCAATTTAAATATGCAATGCAGTACAGGGGAAAGCTCCCGGATCTCGATACGTAGTCTCAATTTAAATATGCAATGCAGAAGTATGTCAGATGTAGCTTAATTAAACAGTTCAGGAAAAACAACATGCAAGAATAAATTAAAACTACCTAAGCATGGTGTAACTAGTAGCACATAAGAGGAAATCAAGTAAGGACAGGTAGGCATGCTTATTCTTAAGCTAACTACTCAGTTAAGACAGGAAACAGTAATATAGGAATGAAAATGAGTGATGCCATGGAAGAAAAAATGGAATTTTAGCAGCAATGACCCGTGTACGCACTCGTCACCTCACGTACACGGCCACGTAAAAAATCAGTATAAAAATGCCTAATGGGAAGTCCCCAACACAGAGTTAGGCAAGCCACTTACCTTGACTGTGCTAATCAACTCAATACCACGCCCTTGCCACGAGTATCCAACTCCGAGTGGCCCAAATCTAGTCAATTCGATTGCATAGTGTAAATATCATTTCAAGGAAACATAATAACTAATAAGTTCGAAGTTAATACGCGAAATTTGGAAATTCGCCCAAAAAGTCCCCCGGACCCACGTCTTGGAATCGGGTAAAAATTATATTTCCCGAACACCCATTCGCTCATGAACTCACTCGAAAGAATCAACAAAATATGACGTCTAAATCTCCTTAAATCCTCAGATTTCTACTTGGGGAAGTTTCATCCCAATTTCCTAGTTTTTCATCCAATTTCATTGATTAGATTGAGGAAATTCATAGAGATTATTGATATACAAATGGATTAAGGTTAGAAAATGTCACCTATGATTCTCTTTTCTGANTTCCGCTCGTTCCCGTCCTTCGCTTCAGGGCCTGTCCCTCGGTGTGGTCAGTACTCCATACTGTCGGGCAGCGAAGCTTACACTTGTTCACTAATTATGACGGTTCACCAGGGCCTCTTTCCTCCTCCCTTTTCTGCTCACTCGTAGGGGTCGGGACCCCCACAAAGGGGGAGGGATTCGACTGAACATCTCAGCCATTGGCGGGAATTTCGCCGGCATCCGATCCCCAATTCTTGTTCACCCCGGATGATCGTCCTCTTCAAATTCCACTGAAAATCACCAAATCCCGTGCTCTCAATCGATTTTGAGTTTTGAATTTCAAACCCTCGGATTTTGGTATAACCAGCCCAGGGATTTCGCACCTGCGACATTAGGATTGCACCTGCGGAAACACAATCGCAGGTGCGGAAACTCATTAAAAGGCCTGGGGTCGCACCTGCGGTGGCTGGGTTGCAGATGCGGCTCCGCATCTGCGAATATTCTTCCGCGCCTACGAGTCTGGCCAGCCTGAACTACGCCCGCACCTGCGTGCACCCCCTCTACACCTGTGTGTCCGCACCTGTGGAAAAACCATCGCAGGTGTGAAACACCAGAACTAGAAATGGTTCAGCTGCTCTTAAAGTTCCAAATTCACCCGTTGGGCATCCGAAACAACCCCGAGGCCCCCAGGACCTCAACCAAACCTACCAACTAACCCTAATACCTTGTTCAAACTTGGTCGAGCCTTAAAAACATATCTCATAACATTAAAATCATCAATTATGCATAGATTCAAGCCTAAGAACTTATGAAATTTCTAGAATTCACATCTGATGCCGAAACACGTCAAAACTCATCTGAATGACCTCAAATTTTGCACACAGGTCACAAATGGCATTACGAACCTGTTGTCGCTTTCGGAATTCCATTCTGAGTCCGATATCAAAATTTCACCCATCGGCCGAAATCGCTGAAATTCTAACTTTTGCCAATTCAAGCCTAAATCTACAACCGACCTCGAAAACACATTCCGAACACGCTCCTAACCCCGAAATCACCCAACGGATCTAAGCAAGTCGATGGAATTCCATTCCGGATCCTTCTTTACACAGACCTAGCTACGACCTGATTTCAAAGGCTAAAATCTACATTTAAGGACTATGTGTCCAAATCACTCCGGATTTCATCACTCAACGCTCCGACAAGTTCGACTAACATAAAAAGACATGCAAGAAGCAGTTATTAGGGGATCGGGGCGCTAACTCTCAAAACGATTGACCGGGTCGTTACAAATATCTATTTTTACCATGTTAAGATTTGTTCTTATTAAATTTAAAATTTTTTATTATATAAAATATTTATTACATATAAAATATTCGTTTGCTAAATTTATCAATGCTAATATGACTTTATTATTCTTGTTATTAAAATAATTTTTAATCATTATTTAATTTTTGTCTTAAGTTATAAATAATTTTCATATTTTATGTAACATCTTATTTTGCTGTTTGAATTTTTTTTATTTTCAAAGTCATTAAATATTTAATATTTTAAGTAAATTTTAGTTTGTTTGTTTTTTTCTTATTGTAACTTACTCCAAAATATAAGTAGTCATAGGTTATCTTAATTTATGTTTTACTATATTTTTTATTTTTTTACCTCCATATTTCTAGCTAATATAGAAGAAAATCTATGAGTGGATTAATACATAAATATAGATATACATATAAANTATATATATATATATATATATATATTAGATTTATCTAAGATCTATTTAGATTATGTATAATATTTATTTCATTCAACTACTTTCATTAATTATGTTTCTATTTATAATATCTAGGTATTATTGTTGTCCTAAAATTGCCAAGTGATTTTGTTTTAGCTTGTTACTTGGCTTAACCACATGCTTCACTATCCTTCTTTTAATATAATATAGATGTAATGCTTGTGTCAAATAACTCTTGTTAATGGAGATATATGTCACATAATTAAACCAAAGCATAATTAAGTATGAAATAGTCTTTATTAGGTAGTATTTTATCTCCGACGTGAAATTTTTTAGTGCAAATTTAAATTTAATCAATACAATACAGATACGAATGCTGAATACTAAACAAAAAGAAATGGTGGAAGTAAGTACACTTAGAATGTCAAATGTCTTAGTTGAATTATGTGAGTATTTTTACGTAAATACCAATAGTCATGTCATAAATTTCATAAATCACTTTTGAACTTATCTCGAAATATTAGTTACACTTTATATGTCAACCTCTTTTAAAGAAGATTCAAGGCTTGCACTTTAGCACACAAGAAGATATTCTTGTTGAAGTACAAAGAGTGGCTACTACTAAGGGATCGTTTGGTAGGGTATATAACAATAATATGAGATAAAGTATATCAATAATGTTGAGATTAGTAAGGCTTCATGCCTAACTCTAGAGCTTTTTTGTTGCTTAGATACCTGTACATAATTCCTTTGGTGAAATAAAAATTTGATTTACCAAAAAAATGTTGAGATTAGTAATGTTGGAATTGGTTATGTTGGGATTATTTCTTATTGACCATTTGATTTAGTATATTAAAATTTTCGAAAAGACAATTCTATCTTTATACATGCTTATCCATGTATTAAAAACTATGATATTGCTAATGTCATGATTTGTTACGTATAAAAATAGATTAAATATGTTAAAAAACAAACAAGAGATTAATAATATTAATAGCCTGTTTGGCCAAGCTTCTCCAAAGGACAAAAGTATTTTTTTTCGCAAAAGCACTTTTTTTTCTTAACTTAAGGTGTTTGGCCAAGATTTTTTGGATGAAAAAAGTGCTTTTGGAAAGAAGTAGAAGCAGAAAAAAGTAGCTCATTTTCAAAAGCAGAAGCAGTTTTGACTTTTCTTCTTACTAAAAATACTCTTAACAAAATATAGTATATACCAAAATAATCGTTAAATCTAATACTTAGGATATTAATGTATAAGTATTTCTTCTTATTTTTAGGATAGTTTTCTAATATATGGTGACTTTAGGGGTGAATGATTTTTAATATATTTGAAATAATATTAAAAGAATTAAATTACTTTTTAATTTTATTTTCATATTTTATTTAAATAAAATGAAAAGATTTAATTATTGCATGTAATAACAAAATTTTGAGATTATTTATTTACTTATAATATTTATTATCAGTAAATCTATTTATGTCCTTATTCGCAATTTGATACTTAAAAGTACTTTTTGAAAATATTGGCCAAACACAAATTATTGCTCAAAATTACTTTTTTCAGGGTGATTAACCAAACACAAACTGCTTCTCTCCAAAAGTATTTCTTTCAAAAGCACTTCTCAAAACAAGCTATAAAGTTAATGTACGTATTAATTTTGTCATAAATCAATCAAAAATTATTATTTTTTGTGGGGGGCGGGGGGCGGGGGGGGTAAATTAAGGTCAATAAGGGTGTGCTTGGTATTTCGAAAAATATTTTCCAATTTTTCCATATTTGGTTGGTTTAAATGTTATGGAAAATATTTTCCTTATGAACTCATTTTGGAGGAATATATTTTCCTTATCAATAGAAGGAAAAACACTTTTCAAAACTCTTTCTCAACATTCCTCACGCTCACCGAACCACTCACCTAACCCCACCCTATGCCTACCCATCCCACCCCTCTCTCCAAAAAGACTTTTTTTTCAGATTCAGTTTTTTTTTCCATCACCACCCACCCTACTACTCCCCTCGCAAAAAAATATTTTTTTAACTTTTTTTGTTTGTAATTTCAAATTTCTGATGTTTTCGTTTTTCTGTACTCTCACCCCCACCCCCCACTTGCCCTCCCTCTCCCTTCACTGTCCCTCCTTAATTTCCTTACTTAAATTTTTAATCAATGAATTTTATAATAAAAAGTAGTAAAAGAAGAATCTATATTGTGAGGACCTACTCTTGCCTTCTTCCATGTCACCTCAAAAATCTTCTGCAATTCTCTCTCCCATTTTCCTCTTTTTCACACACACACATAAATATACCAAGAAACTATCAAAAATGAATATTCTTTAACAAACCAATATTACAAATAAACCAAAAAGCTACAACCTTTACAGTAGAATATTCAGTTCGAATACATACACAAAAAGAAAGAACAATTGTGTGTTGTGTGTTACAAGTGAATAATATGGGAAAAGTGGTGGTGGGTGCAGCAGTAGTAATATGTGCTGCTGCTGTTTTATTAATGAGGCACAAAATGAAAAATTCAGGTAAATGTGCTAAAGCTATGGATATATTGAAAGAGTTTGAGGAGAAATGTGAAACTCCAATAGGAAAACTTAGGCAAGTGGCTGATGCTATGACTGTAGAGATACATGCTGGTCTTGCTTCTGAAGGTGGTAGCAAACTCAAGATGCTTATTAGCTATGTTGATAACCTCCCCACTGGGTGAGTACTTTCTGTGTGTGTGTGTGTGTGCATAAACTGATTGTTTGCTTACTTGGGTATCAAGAAATTGTGTCTTTTTTCAATAAAGCTGTGTTCTTGGAGGTGTTCTAAATATATATGTGTGCTTAAAGTGATTTTTGCTCATTTGGGTGTCATATAATTGTGTCTTCTTTCAATAAAGTTGTGATCTTGGAGGTGTTCCAAATATATATATGTGTGCTTAATATTTGGGTGTCATATAATTGTGTCTTTTTTCAATAAAGCTGTGAGCTTGGAGGTGTTCTCTCTCTCTCTATATATATATACATGTGTGCGCGCGTGCTTAAACTGATTTTTGCTTATTTGGGTGTGGAAAAATTGTGTCCTTTTTCAACAAAGCTGTGATCTTGGAGGTGGTTCTAAATATTTAGAAATCTTACTCTCATGATTTTACTTTCTAGGGTGGAGTTATATCAGTTTTGTGTGTGTATATATGTGCTTAAACTGATTTTTGATTATTTGGTTGTCCAGTAAACCTGTAATCTTGGAGGTGTTGTAAATGTTTGGAAATCTTATTTTAGCTTCTGGGATGGAGTTATATCAGAGGGGTGTGTGTGTATGTGCATTAACTGATCTTATGCTTATTTGGTTGTGGAAAATTTTTGTCTTTTTCAATAAAGCTGTGAATTGGAGGTGTTTGTAAATGTTTAGGAATCTTACTCTGTTGATTTCAGGCTTCTGGGATGAAGTTATATTAAATTGTTTGTGTGTGTATATACAATATATGTGCTTAAACTGATTTTTGCTTATTTGGGTGAGGAATATTTGTGTCTTTTTCAATAAAGTTGTGATCTTGGAGGTGTTGTAAGTATTTAGAAATCTTTAATCAGTTGATTTTAGCTTCTGGGGTGGAGTTATATTAGATTTTTGTCTGTATATATGTGCCTAAGCTGATTATTGCTTATTTGGGTGTCAAAAAAATTGTGTTTTTTTCAATAAAGGTGTCCTTGGAGGTGTTGTAAATGTTTGGAAATCTTACTCTGTTGATTTTAGCTTATGGGGTTGAGTTATGTCAGGTTGTCTATTGATTTTAGCTTCTGAGCTGTATATATATTTGTGCATAAGCTGAATTTTTGCTTTTTTGGGTGCCTTAAAATTGTTTCTTTTTCAATAAAGCTGTGATCTTGCAGGTGTTGTAAATATTTAGAAATCTCGCCCTGTTAATTTTAGCTTCAGTTTAACATATGGTATTACTTATATTCCTTCATCTTAGGGACGAAACAGGTCTGTTTTATGCATTAGATCTAGGCGGCACAAACTTCCGTGTGATGCGAGTGCAGTTGGGTGGGAAAGAAAAGCGTATAGTTAAACAAGAAGTTAAAGAAGTTTCAATTCCAAAGAATGTTATGGCTGGAGCATCATCTGATGTAAGTATAAGCTGTATCATCTTTGCAACCGGCAATCTTGTTTCATCCACTCAGGGTTATTACCATATGATTAAACGTCGAACTGCTAACTGCAGGCGTTATTTGATTTTATTGCCACAGCGCTTCTAAAATTTGTTGCTACAGAAGGCGACGATTTTCATCTTCCACCCGGTAGACAAAGGGAGTTGGGCGTCACCTTCTCTTTCCCAGTTAAACAACTGTCAATTGCATCAGGAACTCTTATTAAATGGACAAAGGGCTTCTCCATCGATGATGCAGTTAGTCACTCGATTCTCTGATTTTCACATATCATGCCAACAGCGAACCTAGATTTAGTGTAGGTTTTTGCATTGATTGGGATTTAACACATACGACTTTATACATAAAAAGTAATTTGGAGTTGTGGTGTAGTTGATTATCTGATTGCGTTTCCACCAATTTGATTTAAAAGTACGTTAGAAAATTTCCTTTTTGAACTATATTTTATTTCAGTGCTGAACTACTCCTGATGAAATCTAACATAGGTTGGCCAAGATGTTGTTAGAGAGTTAACAAAAGCAATGGAAAGGGTCGGTCTTGACGTGCGTGTGGCTGCTTTGGTAAGTTTTGCTCCCGATAAAATTCTGTGTGAATATATATAAAGAAGAAGTGTGTGAGTGCTGATGATGTTCGTGTATTATGTTTTTTGTATGTCTGACATTTCTGATTATTAATCTTATGTAATTCTTGGGTGTGTAGGTCAATGATACTGTTGGAACATTAGCAGGAGGTCGGTATTACAACCCTGATGTCATTGCTGCAGTAATATTGGGTACTGGAACCAATGCAGCATATGTCGAGCGGGCAAATACGATTCCCAAATGGCATGGTCTGCTGCCTAAAACAGGAGATATGGTAGATGCTTGTGACATTCATAATGCGCTTGTGACTTGATATATGCCTAATTCATTCGTCAAAAATATTTTCCTTTTATCAAACTAAGCATGAATCGCATGTTTGTTGTAACTTTAACGTAAATCGCAGGTTATTAACATGGAATGGGGTAATTTCCGCTCATCACATCTTCCAGTAACAGAATACGACCAAAGTCTTGACGCTGAGAGTTTAAACCCCGGGGAGCAGGTAACAAAAACAACCCCCTTCCATTTTCTACATTTTTCCATCTTACATCTGATAAGTCTGCTGATCTCAAGGTGGTTGGCGACAAGCTGAAGGATATCTTAGAGGTAAACGGAGTCCTGTGTTTATTAATATCAAACATTCGACTAAAGTGAAACATTATCAATTTTTGAAGTTTGTCATCTATTTCGGCCTTTATATGAGTTAAACCACGAAACACTCCTCAAGCTGGCTAAGCTTAAGTGTAGAACGACGTATTACTCATCCTATTTGCTATATATTTTTTTGTCACAGGTACCTAATTCCACCTGGAAAATGAGGAAAATAATTGTAGAGCTATGTGACATTATTACCTCTCGTGGACCTCGTCTTTCTGCAGCAGGAATCGTGGGCATCCTCAAGAAATTGGGAAGAGACACTTTGAAGGATGGAGAGAAGCAGAGGTCAGTAATAGCTGTTGATGTTGCATTGTTTGAGCATTATACAAAGTTCAGAAATTGCATGGAGGGAACTATCAAAGAGTTGTTGGGAGACGCTGCGGAAAGTATTATTTTAGAGCTTTCGAATGATGGTTCAGGCGTTGGAGCTGCACTATTGGCTGCTTCTCATTCACAATATCTCGGACTCGAGGAATCTTGATCATGGTCAGAGTGATAGAAAAAGCCTGAGATGGTTTCTATATTTTGTATCGCCCCATACCTCGTAAAAGAGAACCCTCTTCTTTCGCCCCATACATTTGGGTAATTATGATGATATGAGTTGAGCTTAATGAAAAAGTGAGGATTCGTATCGTCGACCCCAACATGTTCGGGACTGAGCCGTAGTTGTTGTTGTTGTTTAGTTGCCACATTTTTTGTAATCTTTACAAGATTCAGTATTGCCAATAAGTTTTAGTAGTGAGGTAGTTCAATCTTCCTTGTTTCTTTTTTCTCTTTAGGAAGCCTATCTTACAGAAATGCAGGGTAAGACTGCGTAAAATAGATCCTTGTGGTCCGTCCCTTACCCAGACCCCGCGCATAGCGAGAACTTAGTGCATCGGGCTGCCCTTGTTAGCAGGGGCGGACCTACGTGGGGAGGTGAGGGGTCACATGAACCCGTTAACCTCGACAAAAATACAGTATAAGTATTTTGTACCTATATGTATATCCAGTAAGGACCCCTTAAATATTTTACGTGTGCCCCCTAAACACAAAAGCTGAGCAGAAGAGTTGGTTAAAGGAAGCACTCAAAGTGCCTTAACTTCTGTGACGTCCAAGATTGAATCCCATCTCCTACAACTTTTATAATTATATTGTACTTTTAGTTTTTGAATTTAATGATTGTTTAATAAATGTTAGTTTGCTTGGAATCGTTTTTTGAGGATGTTCTTGTTCTTATGGATTTAGATAACATATTCTTGGCGAAGTTTAATTCTTTTCAATCAATTTCTAGTTTTAAGAGACAATGCCTCTCATTTTATAGATGAGTCTGATGTGAAATAATCCCGACCCTGCTATGAGTGGACGGTGTACTTAAGTTATATTAGTACTAAATTAATGATATTTGATAATATCGAAATTTGTATTTTAATGATAGTTATCATAATCATTAAGTTTTTACAGATTTGAACGTCGAACTTTATTGCTAGCTAGTACTTGTAGGAGCGGATGCGCCCTAGTGCAAGTGGTGTCATCCGACACCCCTTTACCGTAAAATTTCATTAAATATATATTTTATCAAAAATATAAAATTATAAATAACATCTATAGTTGATTTAATGACATATCATGACAAGAAGCCTGTCCTGATCCACTGGCTAAGCAGCAGTACGTAGATGGAGGTAGTGGGGTCGAAATTGAACCTTGACAACGGAAAGCTTTCTAAAAGCTAACATCCGTTATTAACTGCGCAACTAGCATTTTAAAGCTTTCTAATATAATTCAAGAATGGTGTGTGTTCTTTCCGTTATAAGTTGTTGCTACTACTTTTCCTTTTCCTTTTTTTTTAAGACAACATCTTTTAAGATTTCAGAATCAAGTTTAACTTCTGAAAATTCGTTTAAATTGGAAGAAAGAATCGGCGAAATCACGTCTACACAGTAAAACAAATTGTTTTAAGTTCTTTGAGACTTATTTAAATTTGAGTGGTTACGTGATGCTTTATGTAAAAATATGTATTACTATATGAGGCTTTATGATGAATACATTTCAAAAAGTAAAAACTCATTAAAGAAAGTTTTAGTATTGTAGTTGTATTGCATTTTCTTGATATAATTTGAATCTTTTAATATAGCATCAATGTTAGATTTGTTCATTTATACACTTTTTAAAATGTCGACACCACTTGTGAAAACTTCTGCGTTCGTCCCTGAGTATTTGGTATACTAAAGATGGTGTCCTCGCTATATTTAAATCCTGGGTCTGCCTCTGCTTATTAGGAAGGTGATCCTCCTTTCAATTAGTTTAGGACTTTAATATTCCTTTTTGTCAGTTATTAGTGAGAAAAGAAAACATTGGAAAAGGAAAATTTCTGTAGCAAAACAATGGCAAGCAACAATATGGATCTAATACAATATGTACGGTCCTAGTTTTCAGTATTTGATACATTTATCTTTTGTCTTATTCTTCGCTATTTCTCACTCTATCATATATTCTAATGCCATCAAATTAGTGATGTAAAACCTACATCATCATTTTCTGCAATCCTTTCACTCCTGGAATTCTTGAGTAGTGGTGAAACATCATGTTCTCTTTCATCCTTCTTTTCACCAGATGTAGGTGAACTGTTGTTACATTGGATCAAGATTTGCAGAACTTCCTTCATTGTAGGCCTTGATGATGGAAATGTGCTAGTGCAAAAGATTCCGAGCTTAAACACAGTGCAGATTTCTTCCAAATATCGCGATTCTTTGATGTTTTCATCCAAGGTGTCGACTATAGGGTGTCCTTTTTGGAGGTGGCGCCACGCCCAGTCTGCAAGACATGAATCTTCGTCTCCAAAATTGGCTTCTTTTCCGGTCACTAGTTCTAAAAGGATGACTCCGAAGCTATACACATCAACCTTCTCAGTCACTCTTGTTTTACGCGCATACTCTGTAACACCAACATGAGAACGTCAACTGTTAAGACATAACTAAGTAAATAAAGTATGCTGTTTCTAATAGCTTAAGCTTTTCGATCAGACGATCACATAATTTGATATGGTACAGAGGTCCTGAATTCAGTTTAATAAGTTTTCAGATGTGATGGTTATACAACTCAATATGGTATTTAAATGGGACTGTCACACAATTCAATAACATATATTAAAATCATAACAATTCAATAACATATATTAAAATCATCCAAAAAATTTATGTGGTTTTGAACTGTGTTTTGGAGGATGGGGATATCAGCCATGTAAGAGATCAAGCTAATTCTTTAACTCTAAAAGTTAATGATAATGGTTCTATACCTGGAGCAATGTACCCAAAAGAGCCAGCTACTGTTGTCACTGTGTTATCTCCAGGCTTGAGTAATATCCTGGCTAGACCAAAATCTGCAATTTTTGCATTGAATTCAGTATCCAATAGGATATTACTCGACTTCACATCGCGATGAATAATAGGTGGCGAGCAATCATGGTGCATGTAGCAAAGACCGCGAGCAGCTCCTATCGCAATTTGCAGCCTCTTAGGCCATTCCAACACCAAATGTGGTGCTAAACCTGAGATATTGTTCAATCTCTTCTTTGAATGAAGCCATATATCCAAACTCCTATTCTCCATATATTCATACACAAGAAGCTTTGACTCTTCACTGGAAATGCAACACAGCAATTTTACTATATTGGAATGTCGAATCGTGCCTAATATCTGAACTTCTGCTAGAAACTCCTTCTCAAGCTTGTGATCCAACCTTTGGTTGCTGCTCCAAATCCTCTTAACAGCAACACTGTTTCCTGATCGGCTTAAAGGCACGAGGTAAACCTGTCCTGATCCTCCACTTCCTATCGCGTTGTTATCAGTCAGATATGATAAAATGTCTGATTCTGTGAAGTCTAACTTGTGGAATGATGTCTGCTTCCATGTCGAGACAAATTCTTGCTTTCTTTTTTTATGGCTTCTCAACACAAAAACACTATATAAAACCGCCACCAGAAAAGCGACTGCTGCTACACTACCAAGAACAGCAACAAGTTTAACTGGAAACTTGTCTGACTTTGTTTTCTCCTTACAAGAACTAAGTCCAACTAATGGATTACTTGCACAAAGACCGGGATTATTCAAAAAACTCTTATCGAAAGCTGAATTCTCTAACTGAGCTGGGATTTTACCCGATAGGTGATTTGATGACAGGTTAAGTGAAGTTGGAATCAACTTACCTAATTCAGTTGGAATATCACCTGAAAATTGATTACTTGACAAGTCCAAAACACTGAGTTTTGGTAAAAGGCCAAGTGCAGTTGGGATTTGGCCTGATATCTGATTCTTGCTACAACTTAAAGTAACAAGAGATCTCCATGAGGTAATATTAGATGGAAAATTACCAGAAAGTAAATTACCATCCAACAAAAGTACAGTTAATTCTGGTAAAACAGTCAATTCTTGAGGGATTTCACCACTTAAGAGATTATTACTTGCCCTGAATACACTTAAACTGTACCAACTACCTATTCCAGTTGGTAACTCGCCCGAAAACTTGTTGTTTCTGATATCAACTAAGGATAAATTTGATCCCACTTTATCTGGAAGTTGACCACTGAACAAATTATCATTGATCAAGAAAGTTGACAGTTTCTCAGCTGTCCACAATCCATCAGGAATCTTACCAGAAAGACGGTTATTCTCAACGCGAACGGACTTCAAACTGTCACAATTTCCAAGTGAATCAGGTAGTTGACCTGTAAGTTTATTCTCAAAAACAATCATTTTTGACAAGACCTTGTTGTTACATATACCCTGAGGTAATTTCCCAACAAGTTGGTTTTGTGAAACTTGGAAGTCCTCAAGCTTCGAAAATCGACCAAAATCAGGCGGAATTTCACCTGATAATTTGTTGCCAAACAACTTAACAGTAACCAGTGATGGTAATTTACCTATATTCAAAGGTATTTCTCCTGATAATTGGTTGAAAAACAAAGACAAACCAGTCAACTTTGTCAACTTTCCAAAATCCTCAGGTATTTTTCCAGTCAGGCTATTATTACACAGATCAACAACATCTAAATTCAATGACAAAATCGACTGCGGAATATTCCCTGATAATCTGTTGTTGTAAAGATAAACTATGGTCAAATTCTTGATCTGAAATAAACCACTAGGAACATTACCACTTAAGCCATTTAAGGACAAGTCCAAAAATTCAAGAGATGTCATATTACCAATATTTTCAGGTATTTCTCCAACTAAATTTGCTTCTGTCATAAAAAATTTCCTCAGTTTTTTTAACTGAGTAAAACTTGATGGTATTTCTTGTGGAGCAAAACCATTGGAACTTAACACTAAAGATTCAAGATTCAACAAGTTACCTATTTCTGTAGGAAAACTGCCACCAAATAAATTCCCCGCGAGCACGAGTTCTTTAAGCTGATCACTTAAGTCACCAATTGTTGAAGGGATATCACCACTGAAGTTGTTTGAAGTCAAGTTAAGGACTTGAAGTTTAACCGAAAGACGATTAATATCATCAGGCAGTGTACCATTCATGTAGTTAAAAGAAAGGTCTAAAAATTCAAGATTTGAACAGTTGTAAAGTATACTAGGGAAAGGTCCAGGAATAAAATTGTGGTTCAAATCAAGAAAGGTGAGATTTTTAAGATCACAAATGAATGGTGGAATTGGTTCAGAAATTTGTCCAAAATAAATCTGAATTCCTGTAACTGAATTATTGTTACAAATTATTCCTGGCCAAGAACAATGACTTGAAGATGAGTTCCAGCTTGTGATATTAGTAGAAGTAGACCAATGTTGTTTTAATTTGAGTAAAATAGTATTTTCTTGATTGGAATTTGGCTGAGAATTCCCATTGAATGTGTAAAACAGAAAGGTGAGAATGGAAAAAAGGATTTTGGGAGGTGAGATTATTAATTTTTTGGACATTTTTGTGATATTCTAGTGAAGAAAATAGCGTCTAAGGGTGCTGGTAATGATGGTGGCATTTAGCAGAGTTTTTTTTTTCTTCAAGAATTGAGAAATGGTTTGTTGTAGACTGGTAAAAGGTTTGGGTTTGGNGGGGGGGGGTCAATGTGAACACTAATTGGTCAACTTTGATTATATAAACTTTTTGACAACTAAAATTCAAATGCTGTGTTATTTTCTTGTTCAGCCCATTGTTAGTTGGTTGACTTTGACTAGGGGATTGTCTGGTTAATTATACAAGGAATATAATATACAAGGGATTATAACATATAGATTGTTTATATGATGATTAATAATCAATGAATTGTAATCTTGTAGTGTATATTATATAAAAAAGAGGGTTGTGAAGCATGTGGTTAAGCTAAGTGGCAAGCTAAAATGAAGTTGGCAATTTCAGGACAATAATAATAATTAGAAATTATAAATAGTAACATAATTAATGGAAGTAGTTGAATGAAATAAATCTTATACATAATAAAGTCATATTAGTATTGACAAATCAGGCAAACGAATATTTTATACGTAATAAATATTTTTTATATAATTAAAATTTTAAACTTAAAAAGAACAAATCTTAACATGGTAAAAATAGATATTAAATTCAGACAAGCTAATGAAAAGAGTCACATGACACTGTAAGAAAATTAAGAATTGAACAATATAATAGCAAAACTAAGGAACAAATAGAGAAAAAAATCAAAAAATTCATCATACAAAAAAAGAAGGTTAAAACTTATTTATATTTGAGATGTGAAAATTTTATTTAAGTATGATAAGAAATGGTATGCACGTGGATAAGGCCATATAACTAAAGTTTTAGATAAAAGAAAAAATTAAAAAAATTAAAAAATAAAAATAAATTAGAAATAATGTGACAATCTTTATACTAAGAATTACTTTAGAAAATACAATAAAGCAAGTATACAATACTTAAGAATATTATTGATAATAATTTAAAATTTTCAAACAATAGTTTAAAAATAAAATAAATATTAAATTTAATATTAAATAATTACATATCTATCTATATTATATTAAAAAATATTAGTGCACAAGAATATTAAATAAAGTGTAAAGTTAATAAGAAAATTACATGAAAACGTGATAATATTATATATTAGATAACATTATAGAAAAAGTAAGAAAAACTAAGGAAAAGACTATTTGAATTAGAGATTAGAAAGTTCTAAAAGTTATGATGAGAACGCTCAAAATAGGGAGATGATCACAAAATTCAAGTTTTTCTAGATAAAGAAAAGTAAGAATTTGATACCAAATTAAAAGTTTTAATATACTAAATAAATATCTCATATAGGTAATTTTACTAATAAAAATTAAAAGTTAAATTTTTATTTTGAAACTAAAAGAGAAAGAAAATTTAGTTGCACGTAATACAAAAAATAATTATAAAAAAAATCAATAGATTTGAAACAATAAAAAAACTTATGTATCACTTTTAGACTAATTAAAAATATATTTTTAAATAAAACGTGATATTATTTGAGTATCGACCAAAAAATATTATGTAAAAAGCTAATTAAAATTTCTTAGTAGGGAAGAGAATATATAAAGAGGAAAATGTAGATAGTTCGATGATATTTATATTTTAAATTTATTTAAAATATATGAATTAAATTATTAAATAATACTCAAAAATATTATTAATAAATTTGAATGATGAAAGAGTTTCGAGTAAGAGAATAATAGTGTAAGAACACATTAAATTTTAAGCCTAAAAAAATTAGATTTATTAATGATTATTAATAGGGTCATAAGCAAGACATTAAGTCAATTTATAAGCTAATAAAAATCACATTACAGTGTAACAATATTAAGTAATAAATAATGCAATAATTATAGGCAAAGAATAAAAAGATAAAAAATTTATTTCTAAAAGTATAGAAGGATAAGACTTATTTGAACTTGAGATGAAAAACAAAGCGATAGTAAGAATTTTGTTAAAATAATATGAATTTATTGTGCTCAAACACGACAGATAACAACGTTATATGTTAGTATTCTTTAATATTCTCCGTAAAATAAAATACAAAGTGCCAAAATCAAGGTGTTGGATTTGGATTATTACGGTATAGAAAAAGATAACCTTATCCATTATGAGATCTGAAAATGATTTCATATCTGGCTTCTTAATCAATATCTAATTATTATTTATAATTTCTATATAGAAGGTTTACTTTTAAAATTATTTGTACATAGTTCAAATAATTCAAATCATAATTGGACGGTGTTTATGTCTGGACATCGCACCGATACTAATACTAGTTAATAATTAAAAGATTATCATTCACAGGAAAGAAGAAATCATAATGAAGGGATTGTTAAACATGAATTACTCACTTAAAAGAACAAGAAATACTTACTTTAAAATGCATTTTGTCTTTAAATAGTTTTTTATTCACGTGATGCTAATGTATGTTCTCTTAATTCACATTCTATCCTCCATAAAATAATACATAAATTCTTATACAATTTAATATATTTATTGTTTAATGCCTACAACCAAACGCTCCATTAATTAGGTGTGATTATTTTTCTTATTATGGCGAACCAATGGTTGTATTATTTTATGCAAAATTTTGTGTTGGGGATTTTTATGCCAATACAATCATAACAAATGACTCTTAAAGGTATTAATCGATGAATTAGATCAGAATCGGACGGGTCAAAATTGGTTAAGTAAAATTACAAGCTAGTTTGTGCATACCATAGTTGACTAAGAAATCATGATCCAATTCGTTCAACTCAAAATGATTTCTCAATGATTCTTTATTACAATTGGAAAATGAAATTTCTCTCTATCCATTTATCTTATTTTATGTTATTGTTTACTATTATAGTCAGACATTTTTATAATAGCATCTCTATATAATAATAATTCACTATAAAAGTCAAATTTTTTCGGAACGAATTCTTATATTATGTTATAATATATGTTTTTTGTAACAGTATTTCGTTATAGCATTAAAAATTATTCGTAACAAATAATATTATTATACAGAGGTTTGGCGGTATTAGTTAGGCAAACCGTGACTATTTTGGCGGAAATGTAGGCGTGAGCATCTCCTCTGCGTTGCTTTCTTTTCACTGATTGTATGCTATTTTTGACGAGTCAATTTAGGTTTAATCCATTTTGTCCATATTTAATCATTAATTGTTCAGTTTGACCATAAAAAAATTTATTCATCAAATCCCCACTTAATTTTTAATGAGTTCACCAATTAAACACTATAAATAAATAAATAAATAAATAAATAAAAATTATTTATTTTCTGAATATTTTACGTGAAAAACACGAACTCTTTCATTTTATTTATTTAATTTTGTTTTCCTTCGAGAGGAGACTCTAGACAATTGCGTCTTCAACTGGCAGAGTGTTCGGTGTGTTTATATTCAAAAGTAAGTAATTTTCTCAATTAAATTGTGTTAAATCAAAGATGGAATAGTTAGGAAAATTTGTGCATTCGAATCGGTTTATCGATAAATCGAATCGATTATTTGTTATCGATTTCGATTTTGATTCCGAAAATTTTCTTATCGAGTTGTCGATTTCGATTTCGATTTTGTCCACTTCGCTTATCGATTTATCAATAAATCGATAAGAAATAATTTTTTGTTTTTTTTGTTTTTTTTATTTTTTTTATTTTTTATTTTTGCCCGTGGTTTTCTTTACCCTAACTTATTATTTCCATTTTCCTCTACCCTTATTATTATCTAATTTTCCTTACCCTATTATTTTCTTTCCTCTTCACGCTGCTTCTGCCTCGGGATTTTCCCCTACGGCCCTACCCTCCTGCCCCTTTAGAGCTGAACTGTTGAAACCTTAAATTTTCTTCACTCAAAATTCCTCCTTTCTCGGTTTATTCCACAGATCTGGTAATTCTCTATCTCCAAATGGGTTCTCTCAGTAAGTTGATTGTAATTTGGTAGAAGTTCTTTTGGTCAGTTAGGTAAGGAGCTGAAGAATAATTAGTCTGCCTGAATTAAATCAATTAATCGTAGTATCATTTGGTATGATATAGTAATGATTAGTCGTCTATCTCTATTAGCTATCCACTATTTATACATATTTTACACATAGTATACATATATTAAGTAAGGGTACTAAACATGATAACATTGCTTAGAGCTAGCAAATTTTCTTATTGGTGGAATCCCGCAAATTTTCTTATTGATGGAATCGGTAACCGAATCGATAAGCCCCAAAAATCGATAAACCGAAATCGAAAAAATCGAAACCTTATTAAAACGATAACGATAAGCATATGTACAAATCGATAATCGATAAGTAATTATCGATAAAGGTCAAAATCGAATCGATAAATCGAATGCACACCCCTAAAAGTTCTCAATCGCTTTTTTTCAGTTCTCTGGCATGTTCCCTGTTGAAATAGCTATAAGGAATGAAAAAGAAAAAAAAAAAAGATTGTTACATTTTCTCCCGTGTGAAGACGGAGTTAAGTTGTATTACGAGAATTATTTTGTCTCAATCAATCAAGGCGGGCCTATCCAAGAGAAAACGCAATCCGAAAAAAATTAGTTGTTTTTAAGGTTTTTGTATCCATAACAAAGATCGATATACATACTATTTAATAACTTTAATCATTAGAGTATTTGTCTATTCATCTCTTGTTAAATATCTTACTTGATTTATAATACTCCACTAATTGAAATAATAAAAAATAATTTTGGAAAAAAAAAAGGTACTAAAATTAGTTCGTACTTTTTTAAAATTCTAAATATTTTAAAACGAATTATGAGTTAGGAAGTTTCCTTGAACGTATTTTAAAACGAATTTGCAAAAGGCAAAATTCTTCCTTTTCACACACCCCATATTTGTTATTGATGGAAGTCATAAGACGCCTTTGTTGAATAAATTGGCTCGTAAAGATTGTGGCCAACGACTACTATCACCACCAGCCGGCAGGGCCCGAGGCGGAATCCGAGCTACGGGTTCGGGCGAATTTATAGTAGCTTTTACTCAAACAATATATTTTGTATTAAAAAATTTATTAAAATTTGTACAAATGTTATATGTAGAACCCAATCAATTTAACATTTGAAGTCGTCATTCTAAAATTCAAAATCCATAAGGTTGAAATCCGACTCCGTTATTTTGAAAATCAAATAAATAATTTTTACAACATCATATAAATTATTTTCTTTTTGTCTAGTCAACCAAGATCTATCTCCATTTTAGGGGGGGGGGGGGGGGGAGGGGAGGAGGTTGCCAACAAAAATAAATTCCATCAACATAAATCCATACGAAAAATCTTCCACGCTTTCTGCCAACGGAAGAAAAAAACAAGGTCTTTTTCCGCTAACCTATTCAAAGTTCAAACTATGAACCAATATCTTACCGTAATCCTGATCTTTTGCCTACATCATCTCAAACATTTTCTTTCAAAAAAAAAGAAGTACAATATGTACGTACATACAAATCAAAATGAATCAAAACAAAGGGTGTGTATGGTAAAGAAAATATTTTCCATGGAAAATGTGATATTGGGCATATTTCTATATGTTATAATGTTACTTCACTCATATTTTAGTTGCTTTTTTATGCTAGTTGATCTTTAAAATGCCCAACATGGGTTAATTATTGCTTTTATGATTAACTGAGTTGTGCGTGATGACTTAGGGCGGTTGAAGTGCAAAAATATAAAGAAAAGATGCTCTAGCTATAGGGGGAGAGGTTGTATGCGTCACATCCAACATACAACCTAGGAATAATCGTATTTTGTGTATCCTTGGCAGTGAAGTCGGGCCATAGCATCCCACCTGGGCACAGTAGAGATGGAGGAACAAAGAGTGGATGTGAAGCATCCACCCTAGCATGCGAAGCTGAAGAAGTGGAAGCTGAGTCGGATTAGGAGTAAGAGAACTTTGGCCTACGGCTTTTGTATGCAATACATAAGCCAAAAACGCATCTTTTAGGTCATCTAACCCATTGGGAAGCGAGAAAAAGCCACCACAAAGCTTGGAAACCACATAATTCATCTTGAGTTTTTTCCTTCTTTTATTTATTTTTACGTATTCTTGGGAATTACTTGAGATTGTTACCATGAGCATGCGTGGCTAAGAAACCTATTATTCTGGAGTCATGGGTGCTACATGAATGTTAACGTTTGAAGTTTAAACTGACAATTTAAGTTTATCATATTGGGTTGTTTCTTTAATTCTATTTTTAATTATTTTGCTGAGTAGATAACCGTGAAATACTATTTACGAATCTAGAGTTGAACTCGAAAGTGGGAATTCTAGATTGAATATAAAATTAAATAGAGCAAGTTCATGAACTCGGGCATCGGGTAACAGATTCACAATTAGGATAGAAATATACCTAATTGCCTTACTTGGTTGAAATACAGGAAGTGTAAATGCACTCTGATTAATCTTAATTCCACAAACATATAGGCATTGAGTTAGCTTGAATAGGCATGTAAGAACTCGACAAATTCTTATGAGTAATATCAACCATGTCAATCAACAATCCAAATAAATCAATTAGTCAATTTAAACCAAGAATGCAACATGATTGTTAGCTAGCCTGTGACCTTGGACTATCCTCTCCTACTTATTGTTTTTCGAAATTGCTTAATTGTTGTAGTTGATTTTTAGTTATTTTATTGCTTGATAGTTTTAGGTAGTAAATTAGTTACTTATATATTTTGTGAGAAATCTCTTAAATCGATAAGTTGTTTGAGTTTTAATAAGTAAAATCATAAGTCTTCGTGGGAACGATACTCTAGTCACTACTCTATTATTTGACGACCATGTATACTTCTGTGAGTGTGTTTTGTCGCAACAAGTTTTTGGCGCCGTTGTCGAGGACTTAAAAATTATCTACTTGACTGAGTTAAGCTTTTATTAGTTATTTGTTCAAGTTTTAATTTTCAGTTTTTCTTGTTTGTGTTAACGTATGCTCTTCTCTTGAATGTGGAGGAGTAGAAGCGCAAACAACCTCCTTCCTCTTGATCCTGAAATTGAAAGAATGCTCACAGAGTGAGAAGGGAAGTCGAAGCTAGAATTAGAATAGAAAGAGAGTTGGACATCGTGGTTCAACCACAGCCAATAGAGATGGCAGGTAATGAAGAACATCCGGTGATAGAAGCTACAAGGCCCAATATTGCTAATATGACGCAGGCTATAGTGAAGCCTGATATCACCGGTCACTTTGAACTCAAGCAGTACATGGTACAGTTGATTCACTCCATAGGTCAATATGTTGGTTTATCTCATGAAGACCCGCAGAGGCACATTCAGAACTTCCTGGAAATTACAGACACTTATAATTATCCGAACATTTCCAAGGACTATGTCAGGCTGACATTGTTTCCCTTGTAACTGCTCGAGAAGCTAAGGAATGGTTGCAAAAGGAACCCGCGAACTCAATCCACACTTGGAATGATTTGGCAAGAAAATTCTTAATCAAGGTTTTCGCCACTAAGAAGACAAAGTCGCTGAGGAGCCAGATTCTTGGGTTCCAACAATGGGAGGACGAGACACTTTGTCAAGCTTGGGAAAGATACAAGAAGCTACTCAGAGACTGACCGGATCATTGTCAGACTGATGAGGTGTTAGGTCATACTTTTGTTGATGGGCTAGACGACACATCGAAGATGAATCTTGATTCAACTTGTGGGGGTAGTTGCATGGCGAGACCGTACAGTGAAATCAGCTCCTGCTAAATAACTTTAGTGCTAATGATCATAATTGTCAAGGAGATGAGGGATCACGAAGAGCAATTAAACAGAAAGCAACCGGTGTAATTGAGCTTGGCAGATAAATCGAATGAAAATTCA
The DNA here is from genome assembly GCA_005239505.1 of Nicotiana paniculata. NCBI lineage: Eukaryota > Viridiplantae > Streptophyta > Magnoliopsida > Solanales > Solanaceae > Nicotiana > Nicotiana paniculata. The sequence continues at coordinate 41,926 of ML340758.1, read as the reverse complement.
ACAAACACTACAGATGCAACATGTACAACAAATGTCTACTTGCTATGAACTATGTGGTGACAGTCACACGAGTGACATGTGCCCCATGAATCCCGAATCTATATACTATGTGGGGCAACAGAGCATAGGTCCGATGAATCAGCATGCACAATATGGGAACACTTACAATCAAAATTGGAAGAATCATCCTAACTTCTCATGGGGTAGAAACTAGATGACTCAGAATCATTATAGGCCCCAAGGAAATTTCAATCAACCTCAGAAGCCACCACAACAAATAGAATATAGTACGAATGACTTGTTGAAGAGTTGTTGCTTGACAATCAACAACTCGGGACCGATTGCAAAAATTTTGAGAGGCAAATGGGGCAGTTAGCACCAAATCAAAATACTAGGCTTGCAGGCGCTCTTCCCAGTGATATAGAGAAAAATCCTCAAGTTAATGCAATTACACTCATAAATGGGAGGGAACTAGAGGAAGTGACAAAGAAGAGAAAGGACAAGCCTATACCTGAGAGGGAGTTGATTCCTAAAGAAACACATGATTCAAAGAAATATGAAGCAAGTCCAGAGCCAGTGAATGTTGCAAGGCCACCACCACCTTTCCCCAAAGATTGCAGAAGGAGAATGATGATCGCATGTTCAACAAATTTCTCTCTATGTTGAGCAAGGTTCAATTGAATATTCCATTGGTAGATGTACTTTGTGAAATTACAAAATATTCTAAGCACATAAAACATATAGTGTTTCACTAGAAGAGATTGACTGAATTTTAAACAGTCTCACTTACTGAGGAGTGCACTTCAAGGGTCCAAAACAAGCTTCTGCAAAAGCTTAAGGATCCTAGAAGCTTCACCATCCTTGTGCGAATTGGTAATATCGATGTGGGTTGTGCTATTTGTGATTTGGGAGTGAGCATAAATCTGATGCCCTTGTCCTTGTTCAAGAAATTGGGTCTGGAAGCTCCAAAACCAACCACTGTGATATTGCAACTAGCTGATAGGGTCTATAGCCTGCCTGAATGAGTGATTGAAGATGTGTTGCTGCAAATTGGGAAATTCATCTTCCCAACGAACTTCATTATCCTAGATTATGAGGCTGATGAACAAGTTCCAATCATGTTGGGACAACCTATCTTGGCTACTAGTGATGCAATTATTAAAGTGAGAGAGGGAAAATGGTTATGAGGGTGGACAACGAGGAAGTAGTTTTTAAGGTCTACAAGGCATAACTTCCCCTCCATTATGAGGAGCTCTCTATGATATTTGTCGTGGAGGTGGATGAGCAACTTCTTGACACGAGTGTATATCTAGACGATTCTCTAGAGAAAGAACTCATGCTATTTGATAGGTTGGAGATTGATGATGAGGTTGAGGAGATGATGCATATCCTAGATGCATCATGTGCTTACATGCAGGGAGTAAACCCTTTTGAGCCCCTAAAAATGTCAAGTGGGCCCACTCTAAAGCCGTCAATTGAAGAAGATCCAAAATTGGAACTTAAACCCCTGCCCCCTCATCTTCAATATGCTTATTTGGGTAGTTCTGATTCTTTACCTGTTATTGTTTCTTCTGAATTGTCTAAACTGCAGGAAGAAAAGCTGTTGAGAGTGCTACATGAGCACAAGCGACCAATTGGGTGGACGATGTATGACATTAGAAGCATTAGTCCAGCTTTCTATATGCATAAAATCCTCATGGAGGACAGACACAAGCCAAGTGTAGAGCAACAATTCGCCTAAATCCAATCATGAAAGAGGTGGTAAGAAAAGAAGTGATTAAGTGGATTGATGCAGGTATTGTATTGTCACAACCCGATTTACCCTCAGAAGGTATCGTGACGACGCCTAGTCTTTATGACTAGGTAATCCTATTATTAAAGGAAAAATTGAAATAAAACACAAGAAATAAAGGGAATAAGGGCAATGATATAATATAACATACTGGCCGCTTGGCTCATACAAAAAAAAAAATACTTTCCCAATGACCCGGAATCTCACAAAAAGTCACAAGCTTTTAACACTACTGTAGCTCTAAACAAGTCTGGAAAATACATAGGAACAACTCTAAACGATAGAATAGGAGGGGGCTCGGAGGATTCTGCGGATGCAGCAGAATTACCTTGCAGTCTCCTAGAATCAGCAGCAATGGCTAACCACGAGGCTGATATCTCGTACCTGGATATGCACACGAAAATATGTGCAGGAAAGGGCATGAGTACACCACATTTGGTACCAATAAGTGCCAAGCCTAACCCCAATCAAGTAGTGACGAGGTCAGGTTAAGGCTCTACTGGATTTCTATATAAATCAATTTAAAAACAGTACAAAAGATAGGTAATGTCTACAGTAAGTAGTTTAAGAAAATAATATAAAGTTTTATAGTAAAGAGAGTCCTCGGCTCAACATATTGTATCACAAAGTGGAATCCCCCGGGATACCGTCCCGTAGTTCCAAATGATTATTCAGTACAGGGGGATCTCCCGAAATACGTCCATAGTCCCAAAATAAATATGCAATACATGGGGATCTCCCGGAATACCTTCGTAGTCCCAAAATAAATATGCAGTACAGGGGGATCTCCCGAAATACTTCTGTAGTTCCAAAATAAATATGCAGTACAGGGGGATCTCCTGGAATACGCCCATAGTCCCAATTTAAATATGCTATGCAGGATGAATGACAAGCATAGCATTGAATTTACACAGTTTATACTAATCACAGATAAGGAAAATAAGGGCTTAATTAAGCATGGCGCACAGAAAATCAAGTAGGCATTTAAACACATAAGCATGCTTTCCTAATCTAAGCTAAACAATATATCATATTAGAGAAAGTCCATAGAAGAGAAACAATTTATGTTTTAGGAAGGGGAAAAAATGAGATTTTTGGAACAACGACCCGTGTATGTACTCATCACCTCACGTACACGGCGCCCACACAACAATTAGTATCAAATATACTAAGGGGGAAGTCCCTAACACAAGGTTAGGCAAGCCACTTACTTCAACCTCTCAAATCAACTTGGAACCACGTTCTTGCCACGAGTATCCAACTTTGAATGGCCCGAATCTATTCAAATAAATTACATAATGTAAATATAGCTATAAGCAACAAATTCAACCAATAAATTCAAAGCTAAGACGCGAAATTAGGAAATCACCCAAAAAGTACCTTGGGACCACGTCTCGAAATGGGGTAAAATTTATAAATTATGAACACCCCCTCATTCACAACAACACTCGAACAAATATCATCGAAATCTGACATCAAAATTTCACTCAAATCTCGGATTTTCAATTGGGGAACTTTTTCTCCCATTTCCAAACTTTTACTCTCAAATTCCTTGATCAGATTGAAGAACTTACTATAGATTGATGAAATACAAGAGAAATAGGATTAGGAATCGTTACCTACTGATATCCTCTTCAAAATCCACCCAACATTGCCTATTCCTGTGCTCCCAATCGATTTTAGAAGTTATAAAATTCAAACCCTCGAATTGTCTATTTCTGACCAGCGATTTCCGCTTCTGTGGTCAATTGGGTCGCACCTGCGGAGAAGGCATCACAGGTGCGAAAAGTCACTTAATAGGATGGGGCCGCATCTATGATCCCAGATGCATAGGTCCAAATCTGCTTCTGCGGTTAGCTCAGCCACTTCTACGGGGCCGCACCTGCGGTCCAACTTCCGCAGGTGCGAAGAAACACCAGAACATCCCACATCAGATTTGCCTAAGTCCCATTTTCTTCCCGTTGAGCATCCGAAACACACCTGAGGCACCCAGGAACTCAATCAAAACCACCAACCAGTCCCATAACCTCATTCGAACTTAGTCGAGCCTTCAAATCACATCACATAACACAAAAAACAAGGATTACACACGGATTCAAGCCTAAGGACTTAACATTCTTTCCAAATCTTCAAATGATGCTGAAACACGTCAAAAATAGTCTGAATGACCTCAAATTTGACACACAGGTCAAAAATGACACCACGAACCTGCAGCCACTCCCGGAATTCCATTCCAAGTCCAATATCAAGAATTCACCTATCGGCCGAAATCGCCGAAAATCTAACTTTCGCCAATTCAAGCCTAAATCTACTACAGACCTTGAAAATACATTCTGGATGTGCTACTAACCCCAAAATCACTCAACAGAGCTAACAGAGTCGACAAAATTCCATTTGACCCGTCTTCACACAGCTTCGACTACGGTCCGATTTCTAAGGCTTAAACTCATAATTAGGTACTAAGTGTCCCAAACCTTTCCGAATTTCATAGATAATCACTCCGGCAAGTCCCAATAGTAGAAACAAACATGGAGAAAGCAGTTATTAGGGGATCTAGGCTCTAACTCTCAAAACGACCGGTCGGGTCGTTACATGTATTTCAAATCTCTGATAGCAAATGGGTAAGCTCTGTCCAATGTGTGCCTAAGAAAGGGGGTGACTGTAGTGTTTAATGAAAATAATGACTTGATTCACACAATAACTTTCACTAGGTGGAGAATTTGTATAGATTATAGAAAATTGAACAGTGCCACCCGAAAGGACCACTTTCCCCTCCTCTTTATTGACCAAATGCTTCATAGATTAGCTGGCCAGGAATATTATTTTTTCCTAGATGGCTATTCAAGGTATAATCAAATTTCTAAATCCCTAGAGGACCAAGAGAAAACCACCAGAATTGACACCCGACAATAGAAGAAGGTTTCTACATGATGTGAGGCTCTACATCTGGGATGAGTCATTCTTATAAAAGCAGTGCACCGATTAGTTGGTACGAAGGTATGTCCCTGAGGAGGAGATGAATGAAATATTACAATCATGCTTCGCCATATAGAGGTCATCACGATAGGGATAGAATTGCCCAAAAAGTACTACAATCAGGTTTCTATTGGCCAAAATTGTTTGAGGATGCACACACCTTTGTTAAAAAGTGTGACAGGTTCCAAAGAACCGGAACGATCACGAAGAAGCACGAGATGCCTTTGCAAAATATTCTGGCAGTAGAGCTTTTTGATGTTTGAGGGATTGATTTCATGGGACCGTTCCCATACTCTAATGGTCACAGGTACATCTCGGTGGCGGTCGACTATGTTTCTAAGTGGATGGAGGACATTGCCTTTCCTACTAATGACTCGAAGGTAGTGGTACACTTTGTAAAGAAGAACATCTTTACACGCTTTGGGACTCCAAGGGTGCTGATAAGTGATGGGGGAACTCACTTCTGTAACAAGTTGTTGAATAATGTTCTAGCAAAGTACGGAGTTAAGCACAAGGTTGCCACCGCCTATCACCCTCAAACGAATGGTCAAGTGGAAATGTCAAATAGAGAGGTGAATCAAATTCTAGAGAAAACAGTAATTGGAAATAGGAAGTACTGGGCCGGAAAGCTGGACGACGCATTATGGGCATATCACACTGCATACAAGACCCACATAAGTACTTCCCCATACAAATTGGTTTAAGGTAAAGCATGCCATTTTCCCTTTAAGCTTGAACACAAATCCTGTTGGGCGATTAAAAGGCTAAATATGGATATGGACTTAGCCGGTGAGAAGAGGTTGCTACAACTCAACGAGCTTGATGAGTTTCAATTGCACACATATGAAAATGCCAAATTGTATAAAGAAAATACCAAGAGGTGGCATGATAAGAACATCCAACATCGAGAGTTTGAGTCAGGTCAAGAAATTCTCTTATTTAATTCGAGGCTGAAACTTTTACCCGAAAAGCTTAAATCTCGATGGGCGGGTCTTTTATAAGTGGTTAGTGTGAAGCCTCATGGAGGGGTGGAATTGCGTGATACGAGTTCCAGTGCGACATTCTTGGTAAATAGTTATAGAGTAAAATATTATTGGGGCGGTGACTTGCATGGCACAGGGCCTCGATGGACTTGGTTGATGCGTGAAGAACGTGGTGCGTCATGCTACGACGTTAAATCAGGCGCTCCTTAGGAGGCAACCCAATCACTTTCTTTTGTTTCGTAGTTTGTTCAAAAAACATTTCATTCATTTTGTATTTTTTATCTTTTTACGAGTTCCTTTTTTTTAATGTTTGTAGGAATTAATTCTTGTATGTATTTATCAAAAAAAAAGAGACTCCAGGTATTGGAAAACAGCGTAGATGCGTCGCATCCCCCTCAGCGTGAAAATTTGATGGACCAATTGCTCAAGGCAGTGAACTCCAGCCATAACGTCCAAAACGCATCCGCGAAACTAAAAGGCAATCAGCTGGGACGTGTCGTGTCCAATATTGTGCGCAATAGGTAACTATTAATTAAAACAATCTAACCACTCCAAATCCTTCATTGTCCCATTTCCTCTCAACTCCAAACACCCTCGTCTCACTGTTGTTGGACGAATTGATCAAGCATTCAGATATGTTTTTCGTCTTCCTCTTTTCTTCTCTCTACTAATTTCTTCTCTTTCCTCTCTCACTGGTAGCAACATAACTCCCAACCCAAAATTCCCATCGGTTAGTGATCTACGCCCACCTATACCACTATTTAAGTAGCAAGCCAGGGTCGAAGCAGCTTTTACCCGATAGGGTCAGGATCGATATCCACAGGGAGTTATCCAATGGGAATCGAGTTTCTACTTGATTTATTGGTATTTCATGTTCTTAATTGCTCTTCTCAACATGATTTGTTTTTGAATCTATTCTAAGGTTGAGTCTAAAAAGTAATATTATCTAACTAACTACAATATTTTTTTGGATTTTTATCAAATGATTAAAGGCACAAGGGTTGCAACTTACTCCTAGGCAAGTGACTAATGGGATCTAAAATCTAGCATAAACTTGTGAATTCTGGGCAAATGACATAACCTCATACTAAATTACTCACCTAATACCTCTCAATAATTTGGGTGACTTTGCCCGAATTGGCTTTCTCAAGCCCAATTAGGTGTTTCAACAAATCAAATGAAATGGCTCAAGTCGGGTATCACTATCTTTAGTTTCTAACCTTTTAATGGGGCTATCAATCTCGTGAGTTCACCCTAATACCTTTTTAGTCTATTTACCTAGACTTGGGTCATCTCTCTCAAGAATAACCCTAGTAAAAAAGGCATAAATTAGTGTTTGCAACCACTAATTCAATCAATAAAGCATGAAATAGACTAAAAGTCATACACCCAATCACAAATTCATCCTAAAATAAAAGACCCACAAGTTACCCACACTAGGGTTGGGTCACAACCCTAGCTTGAGGGTCTAGATACTAATTATCATGCAAGAAATTAAGATAGATGATGAAATTAAACACATAAATGTTGATTACAAGAAGAAAATCTAAGAAGTATGGTAGAATCTACGCTAAAATTACTCAAAAAAGAATAAAAACACGATTCACGAGCTCCCTCTCTTGTCTGATGCCCTAAAAATAAGAAAAATTTGTATTTATACTAGGCTAAAAATACTGGACAAAATTGCCCCTAAGGAGATTTCGCTCCCAGCGGAATTTTGTGCGCTCCAGCGGATTGGCTTCCGCCGCAGCGGAATAACAACCGCTGCAGCGTTTCTAGACCTGGGTACTTTCAGCATCTATATTCCGCCCTCATCGAAATTTCACTGCGCCGCAGTGGTTCCTGAAAGCGGCAGCGTAATAATACCGCTGACCCCGCTATTATGAGTAACTTCAGGTTGGCAAGTCTCTGATCTTAGGAATCCTCTCCCAGGGGATATTTTTACACTGCAACGATGAGGACAATGCTGCAGCTGAATTTTAGCGTGGGCAGCGGCTCAGCTGGGTCTCAAAAGCAGAGTCTTCTGGAATTTGTACCGGGACAACGGATGGAATTCCTGTGCAGTGACGTGACAACTATTGCAACATAATATTGGCATGGACGGCGGCTCAACTGGGTCTCAAAAGCAGAGTCTTCTGGACTTTTAATCGAGGCAACAAATGGAATTCCGCTGCAGCGAAGTGACTACCGCTGGAGCGGAATATTGGTGCTCTCAGTGCTTCTACTAGGTTCTGGGCCAGTGCAAGTTCTGCTCCTCTTTGAGTTATTTTTAGTCAACATCTTCAATTCAACTCAAATCCTGCAATTTAAACAACTTGAATCAAATTTTGGGAGTATCTTAATGCAACTTTGCCTCAAAACCTAAGAAAACGAGAGTAAATAATAGGTACAAATCCCTGGTTATCAACTCCCCCAAACTTAAGTCTTTGCTTGTCCTCAAGAAAACAAGATAACTCCCACCTCCGTAAACAAAAGAGAAAGTATTTCAGATGTTCAAATATGACTTCATCAAGCTTCAATTGGGACTAACAATTACCCTCAACACAAATGCATTATTTACAAGATTATTCAATGACTTTCTTAGTTCACTAGATCTAATGTGACACCAAATCTTCAAGAGTTGACTCAATTCACCAAAGAGCTTCTCCCTTTCACCTAAGTCACTGTGGATCCCAGACTCTTTCTCCTCTACTCTCCATGGGTTCATCTCACTGAATAGAATGCACTCTTAGAATTGGGATCATCAAGGGGTTCTCTCTTCATTCTCAAAAGAACGCCACAAGTCCGGCTTTAAGTACCATAGGCTTGCCCGTTGTTTAAATCACCACTAATTAAAGCTCACTCAAATTGAGATCCTATAGGATTTTAATGGGATGTAATGAAGGCTTTTTGGATCAAATTTGGACAGGTGAACTACTACAGAATATCTCTCCTTAAGCACTCTATTTTTTTAAAATTTTGGCTCATTATTTTCTTTGACTCTTTGAGTATTAATCTCTTCCTTGGGAGACTTAGAGGGACTCACTGTCGCTATTTATCTTACTTGAAGCTCACTTTTCTCCCTTTTTCTTTCTTTTTCATCATTTCAAGCCTTTTTTACTTTTGCTTTATTGAATCCTTTCAACTCTTTGCTTTTATTTTTTCCTTGTTTTGCAATTCACCCTTTTCATTGGCCTTTCCTTTTATGACAATTCATTTTATCACTATGAATTTCCTCATCATTCCCCCAAACTTGTGATTTTGACTTTTTTTCATCATGAGTGCTCAAGGAAAGAATGTGTGCCAAGAGAGGGTCATTAGAGAATGGATGAAGGTTTGTAATGTGGTTTTTGAACAAATAGGCTCGGGCTCAAAAGGGGTTGACTAAGGATCTTGTCTTGGTAGGATATATAAGTCTTTTAATATCAACAGGGAATCAAGGAGGGCCTATGATCATCTCACAAGTTGAGCTCACTTAAGATTTCGCCTAGAAAAACACTTGGGGAAAGTTCTAGACTTTCAGGCACGACACTCGGGATATGCAATTCAAACCTCACCTCTCAAGCCTCAGGATTGTTAAAGAGCATAGATTCAAGGGCCCACAACAACCTCGATTTATATTGAACACTCTCATATGGCTATAAACACCACCTGACAATAGCTTTAGTCAACTCAAGACTCTAAGGGTCACAATTAGAACTAGACTCGTTTGTAACTTGTCTCTAACCATGAGGTCAAAGGTAAGTATGCTGGTTCCAAGTGAAGCTTATTCGAGTCACATTTATTCATTACTTACCAAAAAAAATGAAAAAAAAACAAAAAACAAAAGAAAAACAGACTCAATCCCTTAAGAAGGTTGTCACACTGTCTGTCGTAGGGAAGAGACACTCGGTTCGCCCATTTCCACCCCTGGAAAGAACTGTGTCCTTAAAAAAACCAGGGGCTTATTGATAACACAAAAAGTAAAGAAAAAGCTATAAATTCAAAAAGAAGCTACTAAGTGAAATAAGAAGTTAAACTATAAATGGAAAATTTGAAGAAGTTATAGAGTAATAATACGAAAAATAGAAATAAATATGTACAATAGCGGATTGAGACGAATATACATTAAGAGGGGAATGAATATATACATAATAAGGGAAACCGAATATATACATACCAAAAGTAGAACAAACTAAAGGTACAGAAATGTAAATAAGGAAAAGAAAAATAGTATCAAAGGTTATTACAGCCCAAAAACAAAATGTCAAAGTATCTGAATCACCAAATAGAGGCCACCCCCTCCAATAGGAAATAACATTGCCTTCAATTCTAGATGCACAAAAATATAGAACAGGGAAAAGGGGTGAGAGAGAGTAAAGGAAAACTCCCTATGGTGCCTTTGTCTGCATGAGGTCAGGATCAGCTGTAGAAGAAGGTACAGTACAATGGATAGAGCAGGGTCCTGTGGAAGTGAGGAGGTATGTCCCTCTGGATTATCAAGCTGGATCTCCATATCATCAGTCCTCGGGATGACTCCTCTGCAAAGTGGGGCTGAGGTAAGCTCCGGCTCCTGAACCTGTGCATCCTGATCAGTGGGTGAGAGATCTCCTATCAACAAATCAAGGGGGATGTCCCCCCACTGTGGTAAGCTTAGTAACCTCCTTCTTCAAAGAAGCTTGAGTTTTTTGTATCTCCACCTGATCCTTCTTCATATCATCCTGGGACTTCTTCATTTTCTTCACAGATTTGCCCAAATAGTGAATCTCCTTCCCATGCTTGTCCAGGGTCTCCATGATCTTCTTTTTTTTATCAACCAGGCTCCTCAATATATCCTCCAGTAATGGAGGCAGTGTAAGCTGTGCTGGAGCTGACTGAGCTGCAATAGTAGTAGAAAGATCAGTGAGCTTAGAAGAAGCTACCTATAGCCAGTTGGTGATACCAACTAGAGTCTGAGACACCCTCAAGGAAGTATGAGCATAAGTGGAATATATAGGCACTGGGACTGGAATGGACATGGAAGGACTCGAGGAAGATTTTGGGGCGGCAGCAACAGTGGGCCCCTTAGCAGCAGTGGAACCCCCGACAGCAATGGAGGGCTCAGTAGCAGCAGAAGTCTCAGCAGTAGTAGAAGTACCAGTGGCAATAGATGCGGTGGCTTTCCCTTTTGCATTGGATTTTTCCGGACCTTTCAGACTATACCATGAAAAATCTGACTTTGGCCTCACTGTAACATCAAGGTCCCTTCCCTCAACTTCCATGTCCCTGAAGTACATAGTGAGAAAGTTGGGAAAGGGATAAGAGGCCTCATTTCTCTGTACAATCCGGTCAATCACCCTGGCCATGATATTCCCGACATTGATCGGGATGCCATCCATAATTTCTCCAACAATCAAGGCCCGAGAGAGGGGCATGTCACTGTCATGAAGGATGGGATCTATCCGACTGCAAACAAAGGTCGCTGAACCCTTGGCCTCGAAGTTGAGTGTGTTCCTGTAGATGACAGAACCTGCAGTCAACCAAGCTAGAGTAGTCCCTGGGATAGCAATAACAGAAGCCAACCAAGGACGAGCCAAATCTCCCAAAGCCATTTTCTCATGGTAGCGAGTTTCATCTTCATTCACAAAGCCCGCATAATCATTGAACGCACTACCACTGTACAAGATCTTCCTGTTCCGGACCTGAGTAAGATATGTGCCCCTTTTTGTGTGGGATACATTAGCATAAAACTCCTTCATAACATACTCATTGGCATCCTCAACTTTGCTAATGAAGAAAACCCACCCTTCTCTTTCCTCAAATTGCTTCTTGACATTTGGGTTATGAGGTAGCAGATCCTTAACAACGAAAGGCCTCTTAGGAATCAGGGACCTTTGGGGCCACCAATCCCTCAATTGGTGATAGGCTATCTCAGAAACAAAATGATCCTGCCATACTGATGGGTTTCTCGTCTGGAGAAGCCCTATTATATGTACTTGGGTGTCACTACCCCTGCCATCATCTGGTGTCTCGTCAGAGCTGCCAAGGTTGATAGATCAGGGTCAGTGGACTGAGCTGCTGCACCTGTATCCTGAGGGGGTGTGGAGTCATTGGGAAGACCCAAACTGTCCGAAGTATCTGAGCTAGTTGGTTCATTGAAAACTGGAAAGACCCAAACTGTCCCAAACTGCTCCACCGTTTCCTTCCGAAGCTTCCCGGGAGGGCACATATTCACTTGATTCAGATTGGTCGGGAGTTGGCCTTTTTTGTGTTTGCTTCTTCCCAATGGTCTTTGTAGGGCCTAAGGGGGCTTCCTGTTGTTTGCCCTTGCCCCGACCTCTAGAGGAGTCACCTCTCCCGGGTTGCTTGTCTGCTCCACCTCGTGATCCAACCTTTCTCTGCAACATGTAAACGAAAATTGTTAAAACATGGTACACAAGTACCCAATGAAAGCACAAACATTAGTAAGGCAGAGAAGAAAATAGTATAGGATACAGACTACCGCTGTCAACGGAAAATAAATGCTGCAGCGGAAGGGTCACCATTGTCAGCAAAATACTGACTGATGTAGCGGAATTTGGGGGATCAGACTACCCCGTTCACTGATATTTCAAAATGCGCCCAGTGGAATACTGACCGCTGCAGCGAAAAGCCACCGCTGTTTGCGGATTTTGGCCGCTGCAGCGGTTTTCATTAGTCAAAAATAACAGCAGATGGTTCCGCTGTCAGCAGATTTTTGGTCCACTGTAGCGAAAATTGGATTTCAACTTGTTAAATTTCCAGATGATTCCACTGTCAGTGGATTTTTGGTCTGCTGCAGCGGAATTCAACACTGACGTGCACCAACAGTGGTGCTCAAACTAGGTTTAACCAATTTTTGAAAAATTTGACATGAAGCACATGTAATAAGAACCCTATATCTCCTTAGGCAACAAGAAATAACTACCCCATAGCTTTTAACACATTGGTGAAACATGTTCAAGCATTAGGGCTTAAATGACTACCTTTCTTGAAAAGAAAACTAATACGAACAAGCTAAAAGTTAAAATCTACAATTAAAATCAAATAATATGGACATACCACTGCTAGATGATGATGATGTTAAGATGTAAGAATTTTTTTTGAAGCTCAGGTGTACAGTGCAGAGATTGAGAACAGTAAAATTTATCTATGAGAGTCAAATGGGTGAAAAGAGTAAAAGAAGGGGGGCCCTGTATATTTATAGGCGAGAATTGGGGCCCCACTGACTTACCCAGCGTGGCAGCAAAATATTACCGTTGACCGTGCTTTTAATCATTTCATAGAGCTGGGCACCAGCCGCTACAGCAGAATCCCACCGCTGTCAGTGGATTTACAATCGCTGCAGCAAAATGGATATCCAGAAAGTTGTAACCTTTCTGGAATTTTGGCTCAACCTTGACGCGACAGCGGATTGTTTTTCGCTGTAGTGTTTTTGTGATCGCTGACTATGGAAATGTGACCGCTGCAGCGGTTTTGAAGTGGTAACCCCATTTTCCCCAGATTTTGTTCATGCACTGCATCCACCAAATCCTACACCAACTTCACAAACAGGTTAGTTCAAGAAAAATCTACTCTAACAAGAAGAAACAAAAAGAATGAAAAGAAAACACTTGGGTTGCCTCCCAAGAAGTGCATGATTTAACGTTGCGGTACGACGCATGTTACCATGATTAAGTGAATTTCAACAAAGCCACCACGTGGCTATCTTCAAATTTTCCTAAGTAGTGTTTGACCCAATGTCCATTCACACGAAAAATTTCACCATTCTTGTTTTTAGATCAAGGGCACCAAAGGGTGTAACTAATACTACCTCAAATGGACCACTCCACTTTTATTTGAGTTTTCCCGGAGACGAAGCTTTTAATTGAAGAGCAATACCAAGTCTCCCACTTTGAATTCCCGGTGCTTAGCGTACTTGTCATGCAAATACTTCATTTTCTCCTTGTACAAAGAAGATATTACATAGTCATGGAATCTAAAATCATCAATCTCATTAAGGTGATCAACACGAAGATTTGCAGCAGAGTCCCAATCCAAGTTCAACTTCTTCAAAGACCAAAGTTCCTTGTGCTCCAACTCAACCGGGAGGTGACATGACTTACCATACACCAACCGGTACATTGACATACCAATCGGGGTCTTGAAGGCAGTCCTATATCCCAAAGTGCATCATCAAGCTTTTTAGACCAAGCGATTCTATTTGCATTCACGGTCTTGGACAAATTGTTCTTGATTTCCCGATTTGAGACTTCAACTTGCCCACCGGATTGAGGATGGTACGGAGTGGACACTTTGTGATTTACCCCATACTTGGCAAGCAAAAATCAAAAGTGCGATTGCAAAAATGACATCCCCCATCACTTATGATAGCCCGAGAAGTCCCAAATCGTGTGAAAATATTTTCCCTGAGAAAACCAACCACACTCCGGGCTTCATTATTGGGAAAAGTCATGGCCTCATCCCATTTTGAAACACAATCCACAACCACGAGAATGTGGGTATTACCACATGATCTGACAAACGGACCTATAAAGTCAATGCCCCACACATAAAATATATCAACCTCAAGGATCGTTGTGAGGGGCATTTCATCCTTCTTTGATATACCACCTGCTCTTTGACATTCGTCACACCTCTTTACCAAGTCACTTGCATCTTTGTACAAAGTAGGCCAATAAAATACGCAACTAAGAACTTTTGAAGCTGTCCTTGCCCCCACCGTGATGACCACCGTAGGGCGACGAGTGGCAAGAATCAAGAATGGACATTTTCTTTTCTTCGGGGACACAACTCCATATGACTCCATCATTGCATATTTTGAAAAAGTACGGCTCATCCCAATAATAATTCAAGCTGTCCCGTCTAAGCTTCTTCATTTGGTTAGAAGAGAGCTCAAACAGGACAACACCGGTAACAAGAAAGTAGGCAAAGTCAGCAAACCATGACATGTCTTGCATAGAGACTGAGAGAAGCTGCTCATCCGGGAAAGTATCATTGATCTCAAGGCCATAATTTGGCCTTCCTTTTCTTCCAACTGGGATAGATGATCGGCAACTTGATTTTCGCTCCCCTTTCTATCAACAATTTCTAGATCAAACTGTTGAAGCAATAAGACCCACCTCATAAGCCTAGCTTTTGAATCATTTTTCATCATTAAGTACCAGAGGATCAAACTGTTGAATCCTTTTTCATCATTCAACAATAAGATCAAACTTTTGAAGCAATAAGACCCACCTCAACAATTTTGATCGGTGTGCACTACACCTTGACGCCCATAAGGTAAGCCCCAAATTTCTCCATTGCAAAGACAATAGCTAACAATTCCTTTTAGATGACGGTGTAGTTAACTTGGGTGGAATTCAAGGTTTTCTTGCATAATAAATGGGGTAAAAGATTTTGTTCACCCTTTGTCCCAAGACCGCACCCACCACCACGTCACTTGAATCACACATGAGCTCGAAAGGAGAGCTCCAATTTGGTGCGGTGATTATTGGTGTGGTAGTCAACTTATGCTTCAACAACTCAAAAGCTTGCCTACATTCCTCATTGAAATCGAACTTGGTATCTTTCTCCAATAGCTTGCATAGGGGATTTACAACTTTTGAAAATATCTTTAATGAATCTCCGGTAAAATCCAGCATGCCCAAGGAAACTACGGACTCCCTTCACCGAAGTTGGAAGTGGAAACTTGGAACTAACCTCGATCTTGGGTTTATCCACTTCAATGCCATCTCTTGAGATTTTGTGGCCGAGGACTATGCCTTCATCGACCATGAAATGGCATTTTTCCCAATTCAATACAATGTTGGTTTCTTCACACCGGGCAAGGACTTTATCAAGATTTTGCAAACACTCCTCAAATGAGCCCCCTACCATGTTGAAGTCATCCATGAACACCTCCAAGAAATCTTCAACCATATCAGTGAAAATTTCCATCATGCACCGCTGGAATGTGGCGGGTGCATTGCACAAACCGAATGGCATTCTTGAAAAAGCAAATGTCCCGTAGGGACAGGTGAAAGTTGTTTTTTCCTGATCTTCTGGGGCTATGAGAATCTGATTGTAGCCAGAATGCCCATTTAAGAAACAATAGAAAGCCTACCCAGTAGGTCTATCAAGCATCTGGTCCAGAAATGGCGATGGAAAGTGATCCTTTTGGGTCACATTATTCAGCTTCCGGTAATCCATACAAACCCTCCAGCCAGTCACGGTCCGAGTGGGAATAAGCTCATCCTTGTCCTTCTTCACCACGGCCATACCACCCTTTTTCGGAACACACTGCACTGGTGAAGTCCAAGCACTATCAGAGATTGGATAAATAACCCCAGCATCAAGCCATTTGATTATCTCCTTTTTGAACACCTCTTACATTGCCTCGTTCAACCTCCGTTGATGTTCCATAGACGGTTTTGCATCATCTTCAAGAATAATTTTGTGCATGCAAAAGGCGGGGCTTATGCCCCGAATATAACCTAGAGTCCAACCTATGGCCTTCTTTCTCCTTTGGAGCACTTTGAGTGTAGAATCTACCTGCAATTGGGTTAGGCATGAAGAAAGTATAATAGGTAAAGTACGAGAAGGACCCAAAAATTCATACCTGAGGTGTGGTGGAAGGGGATTCAACTCCAAGGTAGGTGGCTCCTCGATTGAGGGATTTGTCAGCGGAGTTTTCCGATTCTCCAAATCCAAATATAGCTTGCGAGGTCCATAAGAATAAGAACCCATGCATTGCAATGCATTGGTACACTCGATCAAACCATCCACCACAACATCACCATGATTCAATAAAACAGCTTCCACGGGATCTTTAACATCTATCATTGAGCTTGTTTCATCAATTATGATCTCGATGACAAGGTTCACAAAAGAACACACCTCCATGCTATTGGGTTGCCGCATTGATTTGCAAATGTGGAAAACGACCTTTTCATCACCCACCAGGAAGGTGAGCTCACTGGCCTCCACATCAACCAAGGCCTTCCCCATTGCAAGGAAAGGTCTTCCAAAAATAATTGGCACTTCATAATCGACCTCACAATCCAATATCACAAAATCCATGGGCAAGATGAATTTGTCGACCCGCACCAAATCATCATCAATGATTCCCAAGGGTCGCTTCATAGTTTGATCCGCCATTTGAAGTCGCATGTAAGTTGCTCTAGGTTGGCCGATTCCCAAGGTTTTAAAGGCAGAATAAGGCATTAAATTGATACTAGCACCCAAGTTGCACAATGCCTTGGTAAAATCCGCACTACCAATAGTGCAAGGAAGAGTGACAGATCTGAGATCCTCTAGTTTGGGTGCCATTGAGTGCACAGTTGCACTCACTTGGTGGGTCATCTTGATTGTCTCGCACTCCATGGATCTCTTCTTTGTGACCAAGTCTTTCATAAACTTGGTCTCACGACCCCAAATCCTAACAGGACGTGATGGCGCCTATCGTGGAACTAGGCTAGCGAACCATCACCTTACTACGCATTTATTCAATTATAAAAGTTCACAATTTAATAATAAGCAGAAACCATAGCATAGAATAATGTAATTTAAGTCTCAGCGTTACAATAATAGTCTAACAACTCTAAACAAAACCTCCCAAGACTGGAGTCAACATGGTCACGAGAATCTACGAAATGAAACTAACTCTACTAATGTCTTAAATAAAGTCTAGGAATGAAATGCTAAAACTAAATAAGGAAGGGAAATGGAGAAGCTGTGGACGCTGGACAGCTACCTCGAAATCCCGTATCTGCTGCTAACGAACAGAGACAGCTACTGCTCCGGGCCGTCACCTGGATTTGTGCACAGAGGCACATGGAGTAATGATGAGTATGCCAACTCAATAGTAATGAAAGTAAATCACAGTCTGAGAATTATAAAACACACAACACAGATACACCAATTCACAACACCAATAAAACACCAAGTCATCCCATAAAGTATTCATCAAATACATAAGTTCGAAAACCAATTTCCAGAAATCCTTTTGAAACAAGTATAATATCAATATATTTCAGTAAAATTCTCAGTAAAAATCAGTTTGAAAAACGAAGTAAATCATACTTCAAAAACTCAGTAAAAATTCTTCATAAAACTGCCCTCATGCAAAAATCATTTATCGTAACCATTGCCCATCAGGCATCCTCACAGTCACTCAGTATCAGCCCATCAAGCATCCTCGCAATCACTCAGCATAAGCCCCGCGGGCATCAATCATTAGGTACCTGCGCTCATTGGAGGTGTTTACAGACTCCGGAGGGGCTCCTACAGCCCAAGCGCTATAACAAGCCACATCATGGCATATATCACTCACAATATAGGCCCGCAACCTCACTCATATCATAGCATCCTCACAATATAGGCCCGCAGCCTCACTCAGTCAGACACTCTTAATTTGCCCTTCAGGCCATAAATATACTGGGTTCTCGACCCAAAACAATGTTTCATTTTCAAGAAATAGATACAAAATACTCTAAATGTCAAAACAATTATCAAGAAAAGACTGAGTGAAAATCATAACATATCAAGTGAGGAAATACAGTGAAAACAGCCCCCAAGGGGTAAACAGATTGGCACTAGGCCCCAAACATGGCTTACAACCCAAATCATATCAAAATATATCAACACTATTAAGCATAGGCTTAAAAATCGGTTTCGCAACTCAATAGTTTCCTAAATAGGGAATATATTTCCAAATTTCCAATCTTTGCATTCCAAAACCCGTGAAAGGGTTCATAGTCCGGGGTTTCATACCCTTAGGACAAGATTTAAAGACATTACTTACCTCAAAACTAGCCCGAAAATTATTCCGTAACACGCTTGCTTCTCGTATCAACTTCCGAAGGCTCCAAATCTATCAAGTTCAGATTTTTATCATCAATTTATGCTTAAGGAATAAATTCCAATCGAAAAATATCAAATTTAGCTCAAAAACCTGAATTTGGTCAAAACACGACCCCCGGCCCGCGTCCTGAAACTCAGAAATTTTTATATAAAACTGTTCTTTATCATCTCACGAGTCCGTACATATAAAGAACGCTAAAATCGGAGTTCGTTTGACCCCTCAAACCAATCCCTAAAGGTGTCATAATCTCAAGCCCTAAACCCACCTTTTTCCACTGATTTTCATGAATTAAATGCCGAGGTTGTGTTCTATAATCACCCATAAACGAGTTTTAATTATCAAAATACTTACCTCTATGAAGAACACTGATTTCCCTCTTCAAAAATCACCCCCAAAGCTCTCTGTCCATGCAAAAGTGGTGTAAAAAGGGTTTAAGTCGTGGAGGGTTTATTTTAATACTGTCTAGGGGTTTCCGCATCTGCGAGACCGCACCTGCGATCCCCTAACCGCACATGCGACTGTCCATTAAACGACCTAACTCCACACCTGCGACTCACATTCTGCACCTGCGACTTCGCAGGTGCGGCCCCCTATCCGCATCTGCGACCTTTTCCCTGGCTAGCCAAATCTCGCACCTGCGGAGCCTTCTTCTGCTCCTGCGGGCCTGCACCTACGGCCAAACTTCTGCAGGTGCAGTTACATCAGCAACCAGAAAACCAGCAGCTGCTTGCTGCACTTTTTCAACTCTGAACTTCCCATTGACCATCCGAAATCAATCCCGAGCCGCTCGTGGCCCCAACCAAATATACTAACACGTTACATTTGATAATTCAATCTTAGTTGTACTCTCAAAACACCAAAACTAAAATCGAAACACCAAAATAACATCGGATTCAAGCCTGAGAACTTTAAAAATTTTAAAATCCATCAATGATGCCGAAGCTATCCAAAACAACTCCGATTGACCTGAAATTTTGCAGACACATCCAAAATGACATTACGAACCTGTTCCAACTTTCGTAATTCCATTCCGACCCCGATAGCCTAATTTCCACTACCGACCGGAAATTACCAAAAACTAACTTTCGCTAATTCAAGCCTAATTCTACACCGGGTGTCACAAAATTATTCTGAACACACTCCTACGTCCCAATCACCTAATGAAGCTACCCGAGCCATAAAATCCACATTCCGAGGTTGTTTACCAATAAGTCAACTCTTAGTTGACTTTTCCCATTTTAAGGCTGTTTTTAAAGGCTAAATGACTGAACTCTCACTACAACCATTCGATTTCAAGCCTATCAAATCTAACACACTAATAACAGAATAACCAACCTACGACAAGTCAATAACAACAATTATAATGCAGGTTCTACGTAATGACAGACCGGGTCGTTATATTCTCCCCCTCTTAAACAAACATTCGTCCTCGAACGGGTTTAGAAACATACCTGAAGTCTCAAACAATTGGGGATATTTGTTCTGTATCTCCCGCTCGGTCTCCCAAGTAGCCTCTTCCACTGGCTGACCTCTCCACTGCACCTTCACGGATGTTATATCCTTAGAGCTCAACTTTCTGACCTCACGAGCTAAAATAGCTATTGGCTCAACCTCATATGACATATTACCCTCGAGCTGAACTGTGCTGAAGTCTAACACATGAGACGGGTCACCAACATATTTCTAAGCATCAACACATGAAAGACCGGATGAACACTAGACAAGCTGGGTGGCAAGGAAGTCTATAAGCCACATCTCCAACCTTCTGAAGTACCTCAAAAGGACCAATGAACCCTGGAATTAGGTTTCCTCTCTTTCCGAACCTCATAACACCCTTCATGGGTGATACCTTCAGCAATACCTTGTCACCTTCCATAAATGACACATCCCGAACCTTCCGGTCTGCATAACTCTTCTATCTAGACTGTGCCGTGCGAAGTCTCTCCTGAATCAACTTCACCTTCTCCAATGCATCCTGAATTAAATATGTGCCCAATAACGTAGCCTCACCAGGATCGAACCAACCAACCGGAGATCTACACCTCCTACCATATAAAACCTCATACAGGGCCATCTGAATATTGGACTGGTAGCTGTTATTATATGCAAACTCCGCTAGTGGTAGAAACTGATCCCATGAACCACCAAAATCAATCACACAAGCCCGTATCATGTCCTCCAAAATCTAAATAGTCCATTCCCGCTGCCCGTCGGTCTGAGGATGAAATGCAGTGCTCAACTCTACATCAGTACCCATACCTCTCTGTAAGGCCCTCCACAACTGATATGTGAACTGAGTACCCCTGTACGAAATAATAGAAACCGGAACTCCATGCAATCGGACAATCTCCTTAATGTAAATACCAGCTAACCATTCCGAAGTATAAGTAGTACTGACAGGAATGAAATGCGCAGACTTGGTCAATCTATCCACAATGACCCAAATAGAATCAAAACCCTTCGAAGTACGTGGAAGCCTAACTATAAAGCTAATAGTAATCCGCTCCCACTTCCACTCACGCAATATCTAACCTCTGAAGTAAACCACCTTATCTCTGGTGCTCGTACTTGACCCGCTGGCAGTTGAGACACCGTGCTACATACTCACCAATATCTCTCTTCATCCGCCTCCACCAATACTGCTGTCTCAGATCCTGGTACATCTTCGCGGCACCCAGATGGATAGAATACCGCGAACTGTAAGCCTGTGCTAATATCAACTCTCAAATACCATCCACATTGGGCACGAAAATACGGCCCTACATCCTCATAACTCCGTCATCACCAATAGTCACATCCCGGGCATCACCCCGACGAACTCTATCCTGAAGAATTAACAAGTGGCGGTCATAATACTGTCGTGCCTTAATCTGATCAAATAAAGAAGACCGGGAAGTCATGCTAGCTACCACCCGTGGAGGGTCTGACAAATCCGATCTCACCAACTGACCCGCTAAAGACTGAACATCAAGTGCTAACGGTCGTTCTACTGTTGAAAGGTAAGCTAGACTTCACAAACTCTCGGCTCTGCGACTCAAGGCATCGACCACCACATTGGCCTTCCCTGGGTGATACAAAATAGTAAGATCATAATCCTTGAGAAGCTCTAACCATCTCCTCCGACGCAAATTCAAGTCCTTCTGACTTAGCAGATACTGCAAGCTACAATGATCATTGAAAATCTCACACTGTACCTCATACAGGTAATGCCGCCAAATCTTTAAGGCATGAACAATGGCAGCTAACTCAAGGTCGTGCACTAGGTAATTCTTCTCGTGCAACTTCAACTATCTTGACGCGTAGGCACTTACCCTACCGTCCTGCATCAACACCGCTCCCAAACTAACTCTAGAAGCATCATAATAGACTATGTAAGAACCCGAACCAGTAGGCAACACCAAAACCGAAGTTGTGGTCAATGCTGACTTGAGCTTCTAAAAGCTCTCCTCAAACTCGTCAGACAATCTGAATGGAGCACCCTTCTGGGTTAATCTAGTCAATGGTGAAGCAATAGAAGAGAATCCCTCCACAAAATGACGGTAATATCCCGCTAAACTAAGGAAACTACGAATCTCTATAGCTGAGGACGGTCTGGGCCAAATCTGCACCGCCTCAATCTTCTTCAGATCAACCTGAATACCCTCGCTAGACACCACGTGCCACAAGAAAGCCACTGAACCAAGACAAAACTCACACTTGGAGAACTTTGCATAAAGCTTCTCCTCCCTCAATCTCTGTAACACAACCCTGAAGTGATGAGCATGCTCTTCCTGGCTACGAGAATAAACCAGGATGTCATCAATGAACACAATGACAAACAAATCAAGGTAAGGCTGAAACACGTTCTTCATCAATTGCATGAACGCGGCTGGGGCATTGGTCAGCCCAAATAACATAACCGGAAACTCATTATGATTGTATTTGGTCCTGAAAGTAGTCTTCGGAATATCAAAATCCCGAATATTCAGTTGGTGATACCTAGAACATAAGTCAATCTTGGAGAACACCTTAGCTCCCTGAAGCTGATCAAATAAGTCATCAATACGAGGTAAAGGATACCGGTTCTTCACCGTAACCTTATTCAGCTATCTATAATCAATGCACATACGCATGGAGCCATCATTATTTTTCAGAAATAACACCGGCGCACCCCTAGGCGACACACTAGGTTGGATGAACCCCTTATCCAAGAGTTCCTGAAGCTGCTCCTTCAATTCTTTCAACTCCGTCGGTGCCATACGGTAAGGTGGAATATAGGCTGAGTGTCGGGCACCAAGTCAATACCAAAATATATATCCCTATCAAGTGGCATGCCTGGAAGGTCTGCAGGAAATACGTCTGGAAAATCACGGACTACAGGAACAGAATGAACAAATGGAGTCTCACCACTAATATCCCTCACAAACGCAAGATAGGACTCACACCCTTTCTCAACCATACGCTGAGCCTTTAAATAAGAAATCACTCTGCTAGGCACGTGCTCTATAGACCCTCTCCACCCAACTCTCGGAATTTCGGGCATAGCTAGGGTCACGGTCTTAGCGTGACAATCAAGGATAGCATGACATGGTGATAACCAATCCATGCCCAAAATTACATCAAAATCAACCATACTAAGTAACATTAAGTCCACTCGGGTCTCCAGACCCCCAATAGATATAAGACATGACCGATACACACGGTCCACAATAGTAGTATCGCCCACCGGAGATGAAACATGAATAGACATAAATAAAGACTTACGGGGCATATTCAGGAAGTGGGAAAAATAAGATGAAACATACGAGTACGTGGAACCAGGGTCAAATAAATCCAAAGCATTAATGTGACAAATTGAAATAGTACCTGTAATCACCGCATCGGATGCCATCGCATCAGGCCTAGCCGAAAGTGCATAGATATGTGGTTGGCCTCCATCTACTCGACCTCCCCCTTTAGGGAAGCCTCTAGCTGCCTGACCACCACCCCTAGCTTCCTGGGTAGGTGGGGAAGTGACTGGGGCTGAAGCCGAGGGCTGAACCCTCTGCTGAGATAAACTACTAGGACGAAGGGGACACTGCCTCCACTCATGTCCAAACTATCCACACTCATAACAACTACCAAGAGCTGGAGATGAAAACTGGCGAGAACCTCTGCCACTATGATAACAACCAGACGAACCTCGCATAGAAGAACCCCGATAAGATGATGCTCGGGTGGAGCTCTGAGCTGGAAGGGCACTAAAAGATGAACGCCCCTGATGAGAATTGTGAGGACCCTACCCTGACGATACACCATTGTAAGCTGGGTGAGCTAGCTGTGGAGGTCTAAATGGACGACCTCTGCTAGATTGAAATTGCCCTCTGGGAGGATCACCACTGAAGCTACCTGATCCCCGAGGCCGCTTAGCCTCCCTCTCCTCAGGCTCCTGCCTTCGAACCGACTCAATATCCCGAGGTATATCAACAACCTGCTCAAGCGTGGCTCCAGACACCCTTTCTCTAGTCATCAAAATCCGAAGCTGGTACGTGAGACCATCCATAAATCTCATAATACGCTCCTTGTCAGTGGGGACTAACTCCGAAGCATGTCTGGACAACTCCGAATACCTCATCTCATACTAGGTAACTGACAACTCTCCCTAGCACAACTGCTCAAACTGCCTGTGCCGCTCCTCTCTATGGGACTGAGGAACATATTTCTCCAAAACGATCGTGGAGGACTGCTGCCAGGTGAGAGGTGCTCAACCAACTGGCCTACGCCTCTCGAAGAACTCCCACCAAGTAAAAGCAGCACCCGCAAACTGAAATATAGCAAATGAGACCCCACTGGTCTCGAAAATACCCGCAGTACGTAGTATCCTCTAGCACTTATCTAGAAACCCCTGGGCATCCTCTCCCTCTGTACCGCTGAAGGTCGGAGGCTGAAGTCTTCTGAACCTCTCCAACCTGCGCTACTCATCCTCAGGCATAGCAGGGACCACATAACCCTGAACCGGAGCAACTGGATGATCTAGGCCTGCTCCCAGTGCCTGAATACCTCGTACAACTGGCCTAGGTGCCCGGGCAGCTGGAGTCTGATTGTCTCCCCCGGCCCGAGCTGCATTGGCAGTAGTGGTCATAGCCACTGCCTGAGCTAAACTGGAACACACCGTCAATATCTAAGCCAGGATCTCCTGAAGACCCGGAATAACAATAGGCATAGCAGGTGCCTGAGCCTGTCCCGCAGGAGCAACATCGAGGGGAACCTGATCCTGAACGATAGGAGGATCCTGTGGAAGTGTCCCGAGAACTGCACGAACATATCCCCCAGCTCTACCACGGCCCCGACCCCTTGTGGGTCTGGCTGATGCCTGGTCACCCTGATCGGTATTGCATGCCCTCACCATCTGTGAGAGAATGAAACAACATAAGTTTAGATTTCAAGAATCAATAGATTGGCACGAAAGAGTTAAAAAAGATATAGATGTTTCCTAAGAGTTCTGCAGCCTCTCGAAGATAAGTACAGACATCTTCGTACCGATCTGCAAGACTCTACTGAAACTGCTCATGACCGTTGAGTCCTATGTAACCTAGAGCTCTGATACCAACTTGTCACGACCCCAATCCTAACAGGCCGTGATGGTGCCTATCGTGGAACTAGGCTAGCCGACCATCACCTTACTATGCATTTATTCAATTATAAAAGTTTACAATTTAATAATAAGCAGCAACCATAGCATAGAATAATGTAATTTAAGTCTTAGTGTTCCAATAATAGTCTAACAACTCTAAACAAAACCTCCCAAGACTAGAGTCAACATGGTCACGAACATCTATGAAATAAAACTAAATCTAATAATGTCTTAAATAAAGTCTAGGAATGAAATGCTAAAACTAAATAAGGAAGGGAAATGGAGAAGCTGTGGACGCTGGACAGCTACCTCGAAATCCCGTATCTGCTGCTAACTAACTGAGACAACTACTGCTCCGGGCCGTCACCTGTATATGTGCACAGAGGCACAAGGAGTAATGATGAGTATGACAACTCGGTAATAATGAAAGTAAATCACAGTCTGAGAATTATAAAACACACAACACGGATACACCAATTCACAAAACCAGTAAAATACCAAGTCACCATAAAGTATTCATCAAATACATAAGTTCGAAAACCAATTTCCAGAAATACTTTTGAAACAAGTATAATATCAATATATTTCAGTAAAATTCTCAATAAAAATCAATTTGAAAAAACGAAGTAAATCATAGTTCAAAAACTCAGTAAACATTCTTCATAAAACTGCCCCTCAGGCCAAAATCATTTATCGTAAACATTGCCCATCAGGCATCCTCACCATCACTCAATATGAGCCCATCAAGCATCCTCACAGTCACTCAGTATCAGCGCATCAGGCATCCTCACAGTCATTCAGTATCAACCCATCAGGCATCCTCACAATCACTCAACATAAGCCCCGAGGGCATCACTCATTAGGTACCTGCGCTCACTGGGGGTGTGTACAGAATCTGGAGGGGCTCCTATAGCCCAAGCGCTAAATCATGGCATAAATCACTCACAATATAGGCCCGCAACCTCACTCATATCATAGCATCCTCACAATATAGGCCCGCAACCTCACTCAGTTAGACACTCTTAATTTGCCCTTCTGGCCATAAATATACCGGGTTCTCGACCCAAAATAGTGTTTCATTTTCAAGAAATAGTTACAAAATCCTCTGAGTGTGAAAACAATTATCAAGAAAAGACTGAGTGAAAATCATAACATAACAAGTGAGGAAATACAGTGAAAACAGCCCCCAAGGGGTAAACAGATTGGCACTAGGCCCCAAACATGGCTTACATCTCAAATCATATCAAAATATATCAATACTATTAAGCATAGTCTTAAAAATCCGTTTCGCAACTCAATAGTTTCCTAAATAGGGAATATATTTCAAAAGTTCCAATCTTTGCATTCCAAAACCAGTGAAAGGGTGCATAGTCCGGGGTTTCATACCCTCAGGATAGTATTTAAAGACATACTTACCTCAAAACTAGCCTGGAAACTATTCCGCAACACGCTTGCCTCTCGTATCAACTTCCGAAGGCTCCAAATCTACCAAGTTCAGATTTTTATCATCAATTTATGCTTAAGGAATAAATTCCAATCGAAAAATATCAAATTTAGCTCAAAACCCGAATTTGGTCAAAAGACGACCCTCGGGACCGCATCCCGAAACTCAAATTTTTTTATACAATACTGTTTTTCATCATCTCACGAGTCCATATATATAAAGAACGCTAAAATCAGAGTTCGTTTGACCCCTCAAACCAATCCCTAAAGGTGTCATAATCTCAAGCCCTAAACCCACCTTTTTCCACTGATTTTCATGAATTAAATGCTGAGATTGTGTTCTATGATCACCCATAAACGAGTTTTAATGATCAAAATATTTACCTCTATGAAGAACACTGATTTCCCTCTTCAAAATTTGCCCCCAAAGCTCTCTGTCTGTACAAAAATAGTGTAAAAAGGGTTTAAGTTGCAGAGGGTTTATTTTAATATTGTCCAGGGGTTTCCGCACCTGCGACTTTCCATTAAACGGCCTAACTCCGCACCTGCGACTTTCCATCCCTGGCTGGCCAAATCTCGCACCTATAGAGCCTTCTTCCGCTCCAGCAGGCCCGCACCTGCGGCCAAACTTCCCTAGGTGCAGTTACATCAGTAACCAGAAAACTAGCAGCTGCTTGCTGCACTTTTTCAACTCCGAACTTCCCGTTAACCATCTGAAATTAATCTCGAGCCCCTTGGGGCCCCAAACAAACATACTAACACATTACATTTGATTATTCATGCTTAGTTTCACTCTCAAAACACCAAAACTAACATCGAAACACCAAAATTACATCAGATTCAAGCCTAATAACTTTGAAATTTCTAAAATCCACCAATGATGCCAAAACTATCCATAACAACTCCGATTGACCTGAAATTTTGCAGACACATCCAAAATGACATTACAAACTTGTTCCAACTGTCGGAATTCCATTCCGACCCTGATAGCCTAATTTCCACTACCGACCAGAAATTACCAAAAACTAACTTTCGCCAATTCAAGCCTAATTCTTCACCGGGCGTCAAAAAATTATTCTGAACACACTTCTAAGTCCCAAATCACTTAACAAAGCTATCCGAGCCATAAAATCTGCATTCTGAGGTCGTTTACCAGTAATTCAACTCTCAGTTGACTTTTCCCATTTTAAGGCTATTTATAAAGGCTAAATGACTGAACTCTCACTACAACCATTCGATTTCAAACCTATCAACTATAACACACCAATAACAGAATAACCAACCTATGACAAGTCAATAACAACAATTATAATGCAGGTTCTACCTAACGACGGACTGGGTCGTTACACTTGGCATACCTGAGCATTTGTTCTAGTGCCCAACTAATGGTACATTGATGGACAAACTCTTCAACATATCTTTGAACTTCTTGAATTGATTATCCGTATTTTGCTTAGACAATATTTGAGGATAGGGAGGAGGAGGTCTAGGAAATGGAATCTTGACTTTTGGCACAACCGGCTCGGGTATGTCAATTACGTGTTCCCTAGACGGGTTCACGTCATTTTGTTTTTCCTCCCCATTATCATTTATGCTAATCCTCACTTCATTATTCATTGGCTCATCAACCACATTTTCAACCTCAATAGTAACCTCAATATCTTGCAAGTCATCATCATCACCAACAACTCTCTTTTGCTTTGAAGAACTAGCCTCACCACCCCGACCACTCCTTGTGGTCACCGCCATCTCATGTCCAGTATTGTTGTTGTTGCTCCCACCCTTAGGGTTCAGCACCGTGTCATTAGGTAGTGCCTACTTCGGGCAAGTATTCAAAGATTGTGAAATTTGTCCCATTTGGACTTCAAGATTGCAGATTGAGGTAGTGTGGGAGGAAATTTGAGCATCCGAATCCGCATTCCGTTCCATTATATGTTTAAACATTTGCTCGATCCGGCCCATGTCATTGCTTGAGGAGCTTTGACCTTGTGATATATATGGGGGTGGATTGTTGGGTTGTCGATACATCGGGGGCCTTTGAAAGGCCGACCCCTGATTTCCATTTCCACCCCCAATTGCTATTGTTATTGCCTCCCCATTGTTGATTGTTGTTCCCCCAATTGCTAGATTTGTTATTGTTGTTCCAATTACTTTGCCTTTGATTACTCTAGTTGTGGTTGTTACTTTGATTGTTCCTTTTCCCTTGAAAATTGTTGGCATACATTACATCTTCATTTTGCTCATCATAGGAATCCTCTTGATTATACCCACTCACTTCTTGGTCACACTAGTCATTATTGTTTTGCATTTGATTTCCACGAGGCCTTCTCTTGTTAACCAAAATATTTACCCCCTCCATAGCATGCACTTTCTTTGGCCCTTGTAATTGTTTAAGCTGCGCCTTAGAAAGTTGATTTATGATAGTGGTAAGCTCAGCAATAGCTTGCCCATGGTCCTATGGCCCTTTGTGGGCATTTATCACACTTGGATCACCCTGGGAACATTTGCCCGACTCTGCCATGCTGACGAAGTGTCATCCATTTCATCCAAGATATCACATGCCTCATTGTAAGATAGCTTTATAAAGTTTCCCCAGCGAGTTGGTTGACCACACACTGGTTTGTAGCATTAATGCCCCGGTAAAAAGTCTGATGTATCATGGCCTCTGTCATGTCATTGTTAGGGCATTTTTGACCATAGTTCTGTAGCGTTCCAAAATCTCGTGAAGGGGCTCATTAGGCTCTTTCTTGAATGCCAATATCTCATCTCTCAAAGCCACCGTGTGCCGGGGGGAGAAAAACTTGGCAATGAACTTATCCGCCAATTCATCCTATGTAGAGATAGAATGATTGGGGAGTCGTTCAAGCCAATCCAGCGCCTTCCCTCGTAGAGAGAAAGGAAATAATCTGAGCCTCAAGGCATACTTTGATACATTGGTTTGCTTGCTCCCCCAACATGTGTCTACAAATCCCTTTAAGTGCTTGTAGGAATTTTGATGGGGAGCTCCCGTGAAATACCCTCGATGCTCCAGAAGTGTCAACATGACATTAGTGATTTCAAAGTTGCCCGCCCAGATTCTGGGTGGGACAATTGCACTGGCATACCCCTCGTTTGGAAGAACCCAAGGAGAAACTCTTGGAGGAGGCGGGGGAGGGTCTGGAATATTATCATTGAGATTGGCCTATCGGCCTCATCTTTGAGGTGGAGGAATTTGATGAAACTCCTCTTACCCGTTATCATTTACCTCCTCCCCTAGTATAATATTTGCCAGAGGATCAACCATAAGTACATGTATTGATTTAAACACACAAGTTAAAAAACAAGAAGGAAATAAAAACAATCTACACCACTACTCAAATAGATAGTCAACACCATCTTAACTCCCCGGAAACGGTGCCAAAAAGTGATCTACGCCCACCTATACCACTATTTAAGTAGTAAGGCATGGTCGAAGCAGCTTTTACCCGATAGGGTCGGGATCAATATCCACAGGGAGTTATGCAATGGAAGTCGAGTTTCTACTTGATTTAGTGGTATTTCATGCTCTTAATTCCTCTTCTAAACATGATTTGGTTTTGAATCTATTCTAAGGTTGAATCTAAAAAGTAATATTGTTACATCTCGCGTTTTCGTACGTTAAAAGTTTTATCTTCAGTTAATTGATGTAGACTCAGGGATGATATCATCTTGACGTTAACATATTTACGCTATTTAAAACAAGAGATAAAGAAGTTTCATGAAGGATAAATGGTACACGAATTAAAGAAAACGGGTTTCGTTGAAAGTGGCCAATTTGGAATAAAATACGGGTCGAGCAATAATACCCGATAATTATGAACTAGTACCATGCAAGATACCATATGAACACGACAGTATAATGTATAAAGTATATATGAAGTATATTAAAAAAATAAGTAGAATTTAAAGGAATTTGTGGCAATTTTTAAATTATGCGGGTAATTGATTATTACTGGGTAACAAGATATTACTTAGTTAACTAATAAGTAGATAAAAAATAATATCCCACCCCCACCCCCCGTGGCAAGAAGCCACAAAATTGGAAGTGGCTAAGTAGTCACTTTTGGCCAGATGGCTAATTATGAAATGACTAAGATTTGAGTCTTAGCAAATAAGACTAGTGACCATTATTTTGAAGACTTGTGAATTAGAAAACACTTCATTCAAGATCAAACATCTCTTGCATTATGTCCTTAGTTTTTAAAACCAAAAACGTGAGAGAGCAGAAACATTTTGTTCAATTTCAAGCATTCAACAGTTCAATCCTTAGCCAACATTTCGTTAAAAAAAACGTTAGAAACAGAATAAATTCGTCCGAAATTTCAAGTTCGTCCAAGTGTGAATTTCGTCCATATTTCACAGAAACAGATTTCGTCCAAATAATTCCAGGAACAGGTATGTTAAGTCCATCCTTTCTTTCTTTTTGGTATGGTTAATTATACTGAAGAAACGAGCAAACACACAATTTTCATAAATTACTCTATTCATAAGAATACTAGGGGTGTCTATATTCTTGATTCTCCATGTGAATTATTATTATCTTCTGTTCACAGGTCCCAGAAAAATACATATTTTATAATGTTTATCCGAAAGGCATATTGATTTTTATGGCATTCTGAGAAAATCTTATTAACTTATTTCTTATGCATTTCATGCATTTATACATGTACATTGACCCATGACTTAGACGGTGTTATATACACGTATATATGTATGTATATGGGATATGGGAAAGGTTATGGCGTTATATACGCACCACCACCTGATCAGCTGGTATACGTTGATGATTTTCCCACAGTGGCCAAGATGATATGATGGGATGCCCTCAGAGGCTTGATGATGTATGTACATACAGACCTATACATTACATGACATTTATATGTACGCGCATGACATTATAAATGTTTCAGGAAATTCAGATTTACAGATGGATTTCTTTATTCCATATTTCATCTATATATCTTATGTCCTGATTTTCATGCGTTACATACTCAGTACATTATTCGTACTGACGCCCTATTTACCGGGGCCTGCATTTCATGCCCGCAGGTGCAGATAGGCAAACCGACGGTCCCCCTTCTTAGGATCCCTGATCAGCGAGAGTTGGCGTGCTCCACTTAATCCGGAGCTACTTTTGATTTTGGTACGATACATTTGTATATAGATATATATGGGTATGACGTGGCTCAGTCCCGTCTTTGTACAGTTATGTTTCTATTAGAGGTCTGTAGATAGTATGTCTAGTTGGATAGTATGTGGCCTTGCCGACTTCCAGGTTTGAGATGTATAGTTGTCTATAGCAGCCTTGTCGGGTCGTCCTACGTATGCTGTACGTATATGTATGTATGCCTTTTGTGTAGATTTCCTTCATGTACATTATTCTCATAATTCAGCAGATGTTATTCAGGTCCATATCTTAGATGCATGTTTAGTGGTGTTTGACAGGCAGGACTCAGGCACCCGTCGCAGGCCCATCGGTTTGGGTCGTGACAAAGTGGTATCAGAGCAGTTCTGTCCTAGGGTTGTCTGCCGACCGTGTCTAGTGGAGTCTTGTTTATGGGTGTGTTGTGCACCATACTTATAGACAGGAGGCTACAGGAAATATAATATGTTATCCTATTTTCTTATCTTTGATCGTGCGATATAAGAATTCATGTTCCTAACAATGTGTTACATTTTCAGCGATGCCTCTGAAGACTACAGCCGCTAGCACGGGTCAGAAGGCTACGATGGTTCTATTGAGGAGGATCCATCTGAGGATCCGTATGAGTCATCCATTCGAGTTATTTTGACCACTCCGGAAGCAGATGGGGTGAGAGGAGTTCCGACCGCACCAAGGCTCTTAGTTTAGTTATCACAACCCATTGATCAGGATATGAGGGGATTAGTGCATGGATTGTCACAGCCGGGTTTCCCTCAGGCTCAAAACTATGTCAAGGTATTTGTGGACACCAGCTCTTTTGAGGTTCCAGATAGTCCACAGTCTTGGAAGTCCGTCAATCAAGGTTCGTCGGTGTATATTATGGGATACGTACAGGAAGAAGATAGTAGTCGGGCCAAGAGGAGGAAGGTAATTGATAAGGTCATGAAGATTCCTCTTTGAAGTGTGTCCGATCGAGGTTCCTATATAGGACGAGGCAAGGACCCTCTACTTTAAACTTCCTCCAAGTGTCAGTTTTTGGTTAATGAGTTCCACCTCTTCCTGGAATATTACCAGGTTAGGGTTCTAAATGTGTTAGGTTGTTTTATGAGGACGTAGGGAGTCCCGTCCCAACTTGTATATATTATGGTTATGCCTACTTAGAGGTTTTGCAGACATTATCATGTATATATTTTTGCGTATGAAATGTCTACGGCCTAGTCGACCCCTATGTATATAAACCTTTTTGTAAATTAATTATGCAAGTTATGTTTTAACATTGTTACCTATATATATATATATATATATATATATATATAGATGTGGCCCGAAATGGCCCGTGATAGATTTGATAATAAACAAGGATAAGATACGTGGTGTTCAGTTGGGTAGAACTTGATATTATAATAGGTATAGATTGATTGGCCTTTTGTTATGCTAACATCAAGTGCAGATCAAAGACGGTTTGATTTCAGTTTCTAGGAGAGCATGTTTTAGAATGGAAAGGTAATACCGCATCGCCAAGAGGTAAATTTATCTCCTATCTCAAGGCAAGGAAGATAATAAAAAAAGACTACATTTATCACTGAGTTCGGATTTGGGATGTGGAAGTAGAGTTACCAACCATTCAGTCCTTTCCTGTAGTTAATGAGTTTCCCGATGTTTTTTTTTCTGATGAGCTTTCGGGTCTTCTGCCAGAGCAAGAAATTGAGTCTGTCATTGACCTACTACCAGATACTCATCCAATATCTATTCCTCCCCCTATAGAATGGCCCCCGCAGAGCTGAAAGAGTTAAAGGAACAACTAAGGGGCTTGCTTGAAAAAGGTTTTATCAGACCTAGTACGTCACCATAGGGAGAACCTGTGTTATTTGTGAGGAAGAAAGATGGTTCCTTACAGATGTGTATTAATTATAGACAGTTGATTAAGGTGACGATCAATAATAAGTACCTCGCTCTCGAGGATTAATGATTTACTTGATCACTTGCAAGGTGCCAAGTGTTTTTCAAAGAAATACTTGAGGTTCGGGTACCATCAGGTAAGGGTTAAGGAGGAACATAGCACTCCAGACTAGTTATGAGAACTTCGAGTTTCGTGTTATGTCGTTCGGTTGGACCAATGCCCCACAATATTCATGGATTTGGTGAACCGTATGTTCAGGACCTTTTCATATCTGTTCAATATTATATTTATCGATGATATATTGTTGTATTCTCGTACACAGGCTAAGAAAGCAGATAATTTGCGTACTGTGCTCGGATTTCTACAAAAGGAGAAGTTGTATGAAAAATTCTCTGAATATGAATTCTGGTTGAACTCTGTGGCCTTTCTTGGGCATATCATTTCGGGTGAAGGCATCTGGGTGGATACACCAAAGATTGGAGCAGTAGAGACTTGATCTAGACCCCCGACACCGACAGAGGTTCATAGCTCTCCATTTGACAGGTTATTATAGGAAACTTGTGACGAGACTTTCTTCTCTCTTAACACCTTGACCAAAGTGGTATGTCGTGTTTCACTTGATGTTTGAGAATAACATAAGGAAATCTATGGTGCAAGCAAGTTGAAGGAAGGTTGCGAATAAGTATAAATAGAGATGTGCGGGTCGCAAGTTAAAGTATGGCAGAGCGACAAGGTTTTAGGAAGATAGGAGGAAGGATAAGAAAAAGATGAGAAAAAAGGGGACGAGAATGGATAAGTCCTTGGGATTAAGATCATAAGAGAGTTGATGGCTTCTCTAAATTATAATAAGGCTCAGTATAGCCTGAATGAACTCAGAGGAATCTAAGACTAGTAACATTTGGAATAGATGAAATGCTACCCTGGTAGTGGAATAAAGGCATAACTATGATAAATAAAGGGTGAAGTTTGGCCCTTCGAAGAGGGGAATTTCATGAATTGTGAAGGATTAGAATACCCATATAAGTTAACTCAGAAGGGATCCAAGTTTTAATGGACCGATGCTTGCGAACGGAGTTCCCAAGCATTGAAGGACAAATTAATTTCAGCACCGGTTCTACCGCTCCCAAAAGGGACCGATGATTATGTTATCTATTGTGACACTTCGGGCGTTGGATTGGGTCGTGTGCTAATGTATCATAGTAAGGTTGTAGCTTATGCTTCTGGACAGCTAAGAATGCACGAGAAGAACTACCCGACCCACGATTTAAAGTTAGCCCTGGTGAGTCATGCACTAAAAACGTGGAGGCACTACTTGTATGGAATTCATGTTGATATCTATGCGGATCATAAGAGCCTCCATTATATCTTCAAAAAAAAATTTTAACGTCAAATAAGATGGTTGGAGCTACTTAAAGATTATGACGTTGATATTTTATATCATCCGGAAAAGGCGAACGTAGTAGCCGACGCCCTCAGTCGTAGATCTATGGGTAGTCTGTCGTATTTACAGCCAGAAAAGAAGGGAATAGCCCACGGGGTTCATCAGCTAGCTAGTCTTGAAGTTCAGTTACTGGACTCAGGTGATGTTGGAACCACTATTCAGGATACAACAATATCCTCTTTAGTAACTGAAGTAAAGGAACGCCAGTACGAGGATCTTGTGCTAGTTCATTATAGGGATACCACTGTTCAAAAGGAGAAGACACCATTTGAAATTACCGAAGATGGAGTCCTCAAATATCAAGGGAGATTATGTGTGCCTAATATTGCAGGGTTGCGTCGGCAGGTTATGGGAGAAATTCACTATTCATGTTATTCTATACATCCAGGAGCGACAAAGATGTATCATGATATCAGGGAAGTATATTGGTGGGACGGAATGAAAAAGGATATAGCAGAATTTGTTGCTCAGTGTCCTAACTGTCAGCAGGTTAAGATTGAGCATCAAAAACCCGGTGGATTATTGCAGGCTATGGAGACTCGGACTTGGAAATGGGAAATATTCAATATGGATTTCATTGTAGGCTTACCTCGTACCCAGCATAAGTTCGATTCGATATGGGTGATTGTTGAAAGGCTTACAAAGTCAGCCCATTTTCTGCCCGTTAGAACTACATATTCCTCCGAGGATTATGCAAGGTTTTATATTAAGGAGATAATACAACTGCATGGTGTCCCTGTATCTATTATCTCGGATAGAGGAACTAAATTTACAACTAACTTCTGGAGGTCCTTCCAAAAGGATTGGGGACACAGGTAAGTCTTAATACAACATTTCATCTACAGACAGACGCACAGGCTGATCGTACTATTCAGACACTTGAGGACATGTTACAAGCTTGTGGGATAGACTTCAAATGTAGCTGGAATGATTATCTGCCGCTTATTGAATTCACATATAATAATAGCTACCATTCCTGTATTCAAATGGCTCCATACGAAGCTCTTTATGGATGAAAGTGTAGGTCGCCTCTAGGGTGGTTCGATGTTGGGGAAACTGTGTTAGTAGGACCAGAATTGGTATAACAGGCAATCGAGAAAATTAAGCTTATACAGGAAAGGCTATTAACAACAAATCTTATGCGGATAATCGACGGCGAAACTTGGAATTTTAGGTGGACGACTGGGTATTCCAAAAGGTATCACCGAAGAAAGGTGTCACAAAGTTCGTAAAGAAAGGAAAACCTAGCCCTCGGTACATGGGGACATAAAGGATCATACGCAAAGTAAGCCAAGTAGTATATGAGTTAGACTTGCCTTTGGACTTGGAGTCTGTACATTCAGTCTTTCATGTGTCTATACTCCATAAATGTATCATAGATCCTTCCAAAATTGTGTTAGTTGACGACGTTCAGGTCACAAAGCAGCTATCATATGAAGAAACTCCCATTGCTATATTAGACAGACAGATTCCGAGATCAAGAACTAAAGACGTAGTTTCGGTGAAAGTACTTTGGAGAATGTGGAAGAAGAGATTTGGGAGGCCGAGGAAGACATGAAGTCTAGAAATCCCTACTTGTTTCCTCCTCAAGAGAAGGATTCGACCGAGACGTCATAACCTTAAAGTACGTGTATGGATTCTGGTATTAGTTTGGTCATGTGAGGCCACTGTCGTTATTGATGGCCGTGGTCCTATGTGGCGTTAAATTATTAAGTTTCTACAAGAAGAGTTGGTTGTAGTATTGTGACCTAGGGCGACTCTGCCAAGGTTATAGATCCTGGAGAGTTAACCATTCGAAGACGAATGTTTCTAGGGGGGGGGGGGGGGGGGGGAGAGGATGTTACATCTCGCGTTTTCGTACGTTAAAAATTTCATCTTCAGTTAATTGACGTAGACTCGGGGATGATATCATCTTGACGTTAACTTATTTACGCGATTTATAACAAGAGATAAAGAAGTATCATGAAGGATAAAGGGAACACGAATTAAAGAAAATGAGTTTCGTTGAAAGTGGCCAATTTGGAATAAAATACGGGTCGAGCGATAATACCCGATAATTATGAACTAGTACCATGCAAGGTACCTTATGACCACGGTAGTATAATGTATAAAGTATATATGAAGTATATTAAAAGAATAAGTAGAATTTTAAGGAATGTGTGGCAATTTTTAAATTATGCGGGTAGTTGATTAATTACCGGGTAACAGGACATTACCCAGTTAATTAATAAATAGATAAAAATTAACATCCCACCCCCACCCCACGTGGCAAGAAGCCACAAAATTGGAAGTGACTAAGTAGTCACTTTTGGCCATATGGCTAATTATGAAATGACTAAGATTTGAGTCTTAGCAAATAAGACTAGTGACCATTATTTTGAAGACTTGTGAATTAGAAAACACTTCATTCAAGATCAAACATCTCTTGCATTCTGTCCTTGGTTTTTAAAACCAAAAACGTGAGAGAGCAGAACCTTTTCGTTCAATTTCAAGCATTCAACAATTCAATCCTTAGCCAATATTTTGTTAAAAAAAACGTTAGAAGCATAATAAATTCGTACGAAATTTCAAGTTCGTCCAAGTGTGAATTTCGTCCATATTGCACGGAAGCAGATTCGTTCAAATAATTTCAGGAACAGGTATATTAAGGACATCCCTTCTTTATTTTGACATGGTCCAAATTATACTGAAGAAACGAGCAAACGCACAGTTTTCATAAATTACTCTATTCATAGGAATACTAGGGGTGTTTATATTCTTGATTCCCCATGTGAATTATTATTATCTTCTATTCATTGGTCCCAGAAAAATACATATTTGATAATGTTTATCCGAAAGGCATATTGATTTTTATGGCATTCTGAGAAAATCTTATTAACGTATTTATTATGCATTTCATGCATTTATACATGTACATTGAACCATGACTCAGACGGCGTTAAATACACGTAAATATGTATGTATATATATGTATATGGGATATGGAAAAGGTTATGGCGTTATATACGCACCACCACCTGATCAGCTGGTATACGTTGATGATTTTCTCACAGTGACTGAGATGATATGATGGGATGCCCTCAGAGTCTTGATGATGTTATGTACATACAGACCTATGCATTACATGACGTTTATATGTACGTGCATGGCATTATAAATGTTTCAATATTGTAAAGTTATTCAGATTCACAGATGGATTTATTTATTCCATATTTCATCTGTATCTCTTATGTACTGATTTTCATGTCTTACATACTCAGTACATTATTCGTACTGACGCCCTATTTCCCGGGGCCTGCGTTTCATGCCCACAGGTGAAGATATGCAAAGTGACGGTCCCCCTTCTTAGGATCCCTGATCAGCGAGAGTTGGCGTGCTCCACTTAATCCGAAGCTACTTTTGATTTTTGTACGATACGTTTGTATATAGATATATATATGGGTATGACGTGGCTCAGTCCCATCTTTGTACAATTATGTTTCTATTAGAGGTCTGTAAATAGTATGTCTAGTTGGATAGTATGTGGCCTTGCCGACTTCCAGTTTTGAGATGTATAGTTGTTTATAGCAGCCTTGTCGGTTCGTCCTACGTATGTTGTACGTATATGTATGTATGGCTTTTGTACAGATTTCCTTCATGTACATTATTCTCGTAAATCAGCAGATGTTATTCAGGTCCATATCTTAGACGCATGTTTAGGGGTGTTTAATAGGTAGGACTCAGGCACCCGTCGCGGCCCATCGGTTTGGGTCATGACAAATATTATCTAACTAACTAAAATATTTTTGTGGATTTTTATCAAATGATTAAAGGCACTAGGGTTGCAACTTACTCCTAGGCAAGTGACTAATGGGATCTAAAATCTAGGATAAGCTTGTGAATTCTGGACAAATGACATAACCTCATACTAAATTACTCATCCAATACCTCTCGATAATTTGAGTGACTTTGCTCGAATTAGCTTTCTCAAGCCCAATTAGGTGTTTCAACAAATAAAATGAAATGGCTCAAGTCGGGTGTCACTATCTCTAGTTTCTACCTTTTTATTGGGGCTATCAATCTCGTGAGTTCACCCTAATACCTTGTTAGCCTATTTACCTAGACTTGGGTCATCTCTCTCAAGAATAACCCTAGTCAAAACGGCATAAGTTAGTGTTTTCAACCACTAATTCAATCAATGAAGCATGAGATAGACCAAAAGCCATACACCCAATCACAAACTCATCCTAAAATAGAAGACCCACTAGTTACCCACACTAGGGTTGGGTTACAACCCTAGCTTCAGGGTCTAGCTACTCATTATCATGCAAGAAATTAAGATAGATGATGAAATTAAACCCATAAATGTTGATTACAAGAAGAAAATCTAAGAAGTATGGTAGAATCTAAGCTAAAATTTCTCAAAACGGAATAAAAACACTTTTCACGAGCTCACTCTCTTGTCTGATGCCCTAAAAATGAGAAAAAGTTGTATTTATACTAGGCTAAAAATACTGGACAAAATTTCCCCTATGGAAATTTCGCTCCCAGCGGAATTTTATGCGCTCCAGCGGAATAACAACCGCTGCAGCGTTTCTGGACCTAGGTACTTTCAGCATCTCTATTCCGCCCACAGCAAAATTTCACAGCGCCGCAACGGTTCCTGAAAGCGTGTCAGAGTAATAATGCCGCTGACCACGCTATTATGAATAACTTCAGGTTGGCAAGACTCAGATCTTAGGAATCGGCTCCCAGCGGATATTATTTTAGCGTGCGTAGCGGCTAAGCTGGGTCTCAAAAGCAGAGTCTTTTGGAATTTGTACCGGGACAACGGACGAAATTCCGCTGCAGCAAATTATTTGCGTGGACGGCGGTTCAGCTGGGTCTCAAAAGCAGAGTCTTCTAGACTTTTAACCGGGGCATCGGATGGAATTCCGCTGTGGCGAAGTGACAACCGCTGCAGTGGAATTTTGGGGCTCTCAGCGATTCTACTGGGTTCTGGTCCAGTGCAAGTTCTGCTCCTCTTTGAGTTATTTTTAGTCAACATCTTTAATTCAACTCAAATCCGTCAATTTAAACAATTTGCACCAAATTTCGGGAGTATCTTAATGCAATTTTGCCTCAAAACCTAAGAAAACGAGAGTGAATAATAGGTACAAATCCCTAGTTATTAGTTAGGTCTTGCCAATTTGAATATTACATATGTGACTAAGAGGGGAACTGATAAAGTTAAAAGTATGAGGGTGTCGTTCCTGTTGGTTGTGATGGTTGCGAGATGATAAACTAGAATTCCCTTCATCTCGTTAATTTTGGGAGGGTAATCGAATTTCCCAACTGATAGAAGAAAACTAGGGAAAATTGTTGCATACCACACGTTCGACGAATTGCCTGTGAGGTAAATTTAGGCGCCGAAGAAGTCTGAGTAACTGAGCACCACTAGTATATGCTAGTGAATAAGTCTGGGGTCTTTTGATTGATTGTGTACATCCTTGTCGGAATGTTTCGAGCATGTGGTAGATTGTCCTAATAAACTTAACATCTGGCACATGCTCGACTTTTTTCCAATTGAAGTGACGTTTTGAAAAAGGATTATTTATTATTTAGCTTCGCCACTTAGAATTGAGTTTTGGTGTTCCAATTTACCTTTTATTGAATCCCTTATCAAAAGGAAGATTTGACTCCTAATTCATGGTCTACAAAAACAGAAGACTGAGTAAGGAATTATGTTGACCAAGGGAAAGGTGTAAGGCACCCCTCGAGTCCCGTGGTTCTAGCACGGACGCTTTGTTGACTAATGTAAGGCTTATATCAATTTTTTTGAGCTATTCTTGTATTTTATTGATTAAGGCTCATTTATTACCACTCAATTAATTATTGTATTTTTTTTAATGTGTTCACCTAGATGCGGTACGTACACAAGGTATTCTTCTTTGAAGTTGGATGTTAAACCAAGGTACAAGAATGTACACATGGTTAAAACATAATTATTTTAAATTTAAAGGCATCGAGACTCGGAACGCGCACATGATCCTTTTATTATTTAAGAATATCAATTCAAGGTTCGGGTATGAACACATGGGCTAATATTTAAAGTACATCTAAAGTTTTCTAGTGTTTTTGAGTATTTCAATTATTTTGTCTCTTGTAGATTCGAGATATATACTTATATATATTTATTAAGATTGTTTTGTCAAAGTTGCGCCAACGCGTACCTTGATTTATTTGAAAAAAAATCATAATCATGTCACACGACCGTGTACATAAGCACGATATAAATTAAATGCACGCCTAAATATTCTACGATTGAATTATTTTTCTACTTTAAGATTATTGTACGACCAAGATCAAAGCTTTACTGGCATTTAGTTGTACAATTCGTGTCACGACCCAAATTCCCGACCTCAGGGATCGTGATGGCGCCTAACACTGCACTTGCTAGGCAAGCCAATGTTAGAACTCGAATAATTTATTACTTAAGCACAAACAAATAACTTCCAAAGGAACTCAATTAGAAAAATTTCCAACAACAATAAAATAAAATAATAATGATAACCATTTAAATAAAATGGATCATGAACTAATTATGTAAACAACTCTAAGACTACCCCAGGGTCTGGTGTCACAATCCAAGAACTACTAAAGAATACTACAAATAATGGCTGAAAGAAATGGTATAATTGTTCTTAATATACTAAAACAATTTTATAAAAATAGGAGAAGACTCTCGGGAACTGCGAACGCCGACAGATATACCTCGTTTCTCCGAATAAATAGATGATTGCTCTAAAAATCTCTACTGCTTGCTAGTACCTGGATCTGCACAAAAGAGTGCAGAGTGTAGTATCAGTACAACCGACCCC
>ML340757.1:0-11146 GCA_005239505.1 Nicotiana paniculata | reverse complement strand
ACGCAAACTTCAGCATTCTAGTAGACGACTGAACTTAAGCATTCTACTAGCTGAAGTTTTGTTGTCTATTTATTGAATTTCAGCATGTTTTAGCTGAAGTTTGGCCCTGGATTCAATAGTTTTGTCATAAAGTTATTTTTCAAAAACTTCAGCAGAAAATGCTGAAGTTATTCAGTTCATTTGTAAAATCTTCAGCACTAAATAAGATGAAATTTTTTTCTGGATTCATTAGTTTTGTCGTAAAAAAATTTCAAAAAATTTCAGCAGAAGATGCTGAAAATTTAGTTCATTTGTAACTTCAGCACTAAATAAGCTGATATTTGCTGAACTTCAGCATGATTTGGCTAAAGTTTTGTTTTATATTTGCTTAACTTCAGCATATTTTAGCTGAAGATTTGTTATGTTTGTGATGAACTTCAGGGCTGAAGTTTGTTTTGTATTTGTTGAACTTCAGCATTCTAGGAGCTCAAGTTTTTGTTTATATTTGCTGAACTTCAGCATTCTTAGCTTAATTTGTTTGGATATTATTAGGTTGGTTGAAGTACATAAGCAGCAAACGTTAATCTTCAGCAGAAAGTTCATCCCTATGAACTGAAGTTTCATAGCAGCACCAACAACAGTAGAAGAAAGAAGAAGAAGAAGAAGAAGAAGAAAAAAACAAAGGAGGAGAAGTAGGAGGAGAAAGGGGACTGAAGTTGTTTAAAAAGTGGGTATAAATTAAAACTTTAAAAAAAATAGATATAAATTAAATTGGGGCGACCAAATAGGACGCCTCGCGCAATTTTTACATCAAGTACTTGCTACTTCATAACCCAACCAAGTAAGTTTACCTTGACCCATTATGCTGGCAAAACCAGATGGGCCAAAAATAAGACTTGTTAGCCCAATTGAAAATTGTCAGTTTAGCACCAGAATACGACAGAAATAAGGACACCATTGGGGCGGTCTTAAACTTTTGACCTTTGGGTTAGATCATTTCATCAATGGGCAAATTTTCTAAGGTCAAAAGTCAAAAATTTATTCAAGTTTGAAGTTTTGCCCATTGGTCGGGTGATCTGCTCCAAAGGCCAAAAGTTCAAGACCAGCTCCTTTCAAGGTCATTTTTGAACTTCACCCGTTTATTACTGACTGTTCAATGATTTTCACAAATAGCCACATTTGTGGCATTATATTTGTAGGTTGGCAGGTCCTTCTAAATTACACTAGTGGTCTTGAGCTATAAATTTCAAAGTAATATTCAGATCACAAGTCTAATACTTCCAAAGTTACTAACTTCTAAATACGAGGCTGCAAAAGTGATTGCCTGATACTCCCAAGGTGTCATCATAACTCACTCAAAAATCTTTTCTCTTCTTTTTTCACCTTAGTTCTACATAATTTAATTCCAATAATTATAAAAAATGCTTTTATAAGTTTCCTAATCATAATGCCACCCACGTCAAAATCTTTATAGGACCTGCAAAGCACCAAAGCGACGCCGTTATAGGCTTCCAAAAGTTGACCTCTTTTCTCAACTAACTTAAATCTTGCCTTTAATGTAATGTTCACTTTATTTTAAAAAATGAAAATAATAGTATGTACCTGTTAAACTAAGATTAATATGTTAGCTACACGTATTTATATTCGGATTTTATTGTCCTTTTGCTGATCAATAAGTCACTACTCTATATATTCAATTCCCTAGTTGGCAAAACATAAAAGTTGGTACAATCGACAATTTTCATAATCTTTTCTTTGTTGTAATTGATAATAGGTTAATTAGATGATATTGATGAGGGCATTAGTAGGATTCGGATCGATACATATTATGTTTTTGAGTAAATATATAATGTCATATACTTTTACCCTTTTCGAAATAAAATGTCACCTAAATTTTTTTTCCAGGCTCCGTACTAAAATTCACGTACAAATCCGTAAATGATGTTAGCTTTAAGCCAAACCAATGTTTTGGACATTCTGAAAAGTGTCACATTCAACAAATTTTCTCCATATTTTGCAAACGAAGACAAACCAAAGCTCTTTTTCTCTTTTTGTCCTTTCTTCCTTTCTGTCACCTTTTTGAAGTCATTAACATGTTAACTCTAATCATGGCCATAATTAATTAATTAATTAATTTCAACTCATTAGAAAATTACACCCTCTATTTCTCTATTGCATCTTTGTCCTTATTATGTGGCCTCTGGTAGCATTGAAATCATAATTTGAAGGATGACTGGCCTTTTCTTGCATCT
The DNA here is from genome assembly GCA_005239505.1 of Nicotiana paniculata. Classification (NCBI taxonomy): domain Eukaryota; kingdom Viridiplantae; phylum Streptophyta; class Magnoliopsida; order Solanales; family Solanaceae; genus Nicotiana; species Nicotiana paniculata. The sequence continues at coordinate 8,915 of ML340757.1, read as the reverse complement.
GGACAAGACTAAACAATATTGAAATAAGGTATATAGGCAGATTATAAACTAAGCAGAGTATTAAATAGTTAAAGTGTACGTCAGCATTCGGCAACACTTACCTGTAAACCACGCCTTCGATCCTCTGCTAAATTGCAAATTCAGAATTTAGAGTCAGTGTGTTCAAGGCCGGGTCCAACATGTTATATAGATGCGGGCAGTGGCAAATTTTAGATTTAATTTTAGTGTAAATTCTAAGTGGTCAAATAGGATTATATTGGATGCTCATGGTCAATTATTTTAGTATTATTGATGAATATATAACACAATTTAACCAAAGCCAATGGGTGCTTGAGATTCACTTGAACCCATAACTTTTAGCCTAAATCTGAATTTATCGGTGTAAAAGTTATTGAAATTGTTGAAAATATTGAATTATACGTGATAGTTTTAGCGGTTGAACCTAATCCGGATCCCGTAGAATTAATATTTTGAATTCTCTTCTGGCGTGTTGAGATTGAGTCTTATCTTATTAATGTATACGTTTTAATTTTTTTTACGCATATACGAATTTACTTCGAGCATATAGTAATGTATAATAAGTTTAATTGAATATACAGAACCCGCCCTAAATTCGCTTCTGCTGTTTCCATCTTGAACCGGTTAATTAAGCACCAATCTATTCTCATGAACATGTGCGTTGTCTCTTTGGTTTGGTTCAATTGGTGTAATTCTTTATTTGAATTATTTTAGCTGTTTCGTCTCTCAACCGAAATAGCATCTCATGACGCAACCCTTCACACTTGCTATTCATTATTTAAACCCTTTGACCTAAAAAACATCAAACCAATTAAGAAATTAACTTATTCTCATTTTTTCAGTTTGTTGTAGTGGGGAATAGTACGATTTTTTCGAAGAAGTTAGAGTTGAGTTATAAATATCTTTTCACTTTTGAGATTATGAGTTGAGATTTAATATTAATTAATTTTTTAGTGATTTTTCCATAAGTATTTATATTTAATGTAAAAGATGTTGGTCAGAATCAAATTTAGAGCAAATCCATTTTTTCGGCACCGGGGTTTTCGGAATTCAGTATTTTTAATGTGAAATTTACGTAAAAACTCATAATTTTTTTTTTTTCATAAATATTAAATTTAACTTATAATTTAAAAAGTAAAATGGATTAATGCTAAAAATATTAAAAATTGAACCTATCAAATTAAAAACAATTCTGAGTGAATCCATTATACTCTGTATCATTCTATGCTGCGGTGTCTCTTTAATTTAGTTCAACTACTCTCAATTTTTTATTGGATTTATAGAGCTGTTTCATACCTCAACCAAAATAGCATCTCATGACGCCATCCTTCACACTTGCCATTCACTTTTTATAAATCCATTGACTTAAAAAATATCAACCAGTTAAGAAATTAATATATTTTCCTTTTTTTTTCCAGTTTATTGAGGTGGGAAATAGTGCAGTTTTCTTGAAGAAGAGAGAGTTGAGATACAGTATTATAGATATCATTCCAGTAAAGGGATGGACTAAATAAAAAGAGGAAAACAATTGTGTTGGATTCCATGATATTGCATTTTTGGGGCCACATTACATATACTGTGCATAGAAGTGAGTGTCTGAGGGATATGGTCATTCAGTTACCTCCACCACATTTGAAGGTGCCTATTTGCCTCAGATATCCAAATGATAAAAATTCACATTCGATATTTGTTGAAACTTGCACTTACATTAGTTGGTTACAGTTTAAAAAGAATAAAATAAAAGGCTTGATATTAAATTACTATATTTGTGAGTGGATAAGCAAACCTCAATAACTACTGACATGTATGTTAAAGAAAAACACTCTTTATAAATAGACATCACTGGAACTTTGGCATATTCCATTCTTTAATATGTGGTGATATTATTTGCATACTCTCTCTCTCTACATGCTCTCAGCTCATGTTACTTAATGTGCGCTGAACTCGTTCATCCATGGTGAGAGGGAGGGGAAGAGGATGTGGAAGGCCCAAAAAAAGCAATAATCACTAATGTAGGAAGCCCTGTAAGCTCAAGAATTCAAACAAAGGGGGATAGTAAAGAGAAAACTATACAAACACCAGAAGAAGATCTAGAATCTGATACTAGGGCTCAATGGAGGAACACAGGAGGTGCGTCTAGCTCAGGAGTCTCGAAAAAGCTAGACCTAACATCACCTCCATCAGCTACAACTCGTCCAAAATTAGAGAATGCAACAAAAAAACAATCAGAGCATGCAACAGTAACTAATGAAACAGTAACAACTGTTGAGGAAGGTAGAGAAACAAGGAATCCTGCACCGGCTACAACAGACGTAGATCCTAAACCATGGTCTAACCTACTTCAGAAGAACAGATCTGCAACAAATGATATGTCTCTGTCTTATATTCCTCCACAAATTTTCAATGGCCAAATAGTTGTATAATTGGACAAAGACGAGGTTGAATCTGAGACTAAGAAGTGGAAATGTGCGCTAATTGTATACATATTGGGTGAGATTCCGGGATATAACACTATGAAACGATATATCAGTGTTATTTGGGCATACCAGGTGTGTTTCTGCATGAGAAAGGATACTACATTATCAGATTTCACATGGAGGCTGACATGCAGGAGACCTATTATTCTGGACCTTATTCCATTAGCATAGGCCTGTGATTTTGAAGCCTTGGACCTCAGATTTTGATTTTAATGAGGAATTTTTCACTGAAATTCCCCTTTGGGTTAAATTCCCAAAATTACATATGAACTGTTGGGGAGCTGATTCTCTGAGTAGAATAGCTAGTGCCATTGGGACTCCTATATTTGCTGATGAATGTACAACTAAGAAAACCAGGGTGTCTTTTGTCAGAATATTGATAAAGATTAATGTGACTATACCACTACCATATGAGATCTGTGTTATGGATCCAAAGGGTAGACAATTTCTACAGGGAGTCTATTATGAGTGAAAACCTGAGTTTTGTGATCAATGTCAAAAGGTTTGCCACACATATGCTCCTCATAGAGGCACAAACAAGCAGGAACCTAAGCAACCGGTCAAATAGAATGGGAAAATAAAGGAACCTAAGAAAGTGACCATGGAATGGAGAACCAAAGGTCAGGTCCAGAAAGTTGATGCCATGCCTACATTACAGCATGCACCAGTTGTGCAACAGGGTCAACATCAAGCACCAACTGAGCAACATGTGACACACACTGCTTCTCCAAGTAGCAGAACAGCAACTACCTAAAGGCAAAACAACGATAGCAGTCTAATTGATGATATGCCCAAAGAATGCCATCGAGGAAAACAAGTGAAAAGTAGCCCTGAGTTTAACTTAACAAACTTTCCTATGCTGTCTGCAATTAGAGTGAAGAATCCTTTTGATGTACTACCATGTGGAACTGGAGATTTGCAGAAATTACCCCTTGACAGGGGAAGAAGCCATTTAACATGTTGATTAACTAGCTATACTGGAATGTGAGGGGAGCCAATAAGAGGTATAAGCAGAAAGAGTTGCATAATTACATCAAAAATAAAAATATTAAGTTAGCTGGCTTGATGGAAACTAGAGTGAAAGAGCATAATTTCAAGAGAGTGATCAAAGTTATTGTACCTGACGGGAAAGTGTATACCAATTACCAATATGCTCAGAATGGTAGACTGTGGGTGGTATGGGATCCAAGGTGGTATACTGAGACTTTAATAAAAGCTAGTGCACAGTTCTTACATTACCAGCTAAAGGATAACTTAGGGAAAATAGACTGCTTAATGACTGTAGTCTATGAATATAATACAGTTTAACAAAGAAGATCACTTTGGGCAGACATGCATAGTTTGGTTTCAAACATAGCCACACCTTGGATAATATGTGGAGATTTTGATGCAGTGTTATATCCTCAAGATAGAGTGATGGGCTATCTTATAACATATGCAGAAACTTAGGACTTCTCTAACTGCATTCAAGCTTTGCAGCTGAATGAATTGATATGGAAGGGAAATTATTACATTTGGTCAAACAAGCAATATGGACCATATAGAATCAGTACCAGAATTGACAGAGTCTTTGGAAATTTTGAATGGATGATGCAATGGGGGCATGTGCAGACTGAATATGATCTACCCTAAGTGTCTGATCATTCACCTATGTCACTATCAATCTCCACAATTACTAGGCCTGGTAAAATCCCTTTCAGATTCCTAAATGTCTGGGCACACCATAATAGTTTTTTACAATTAGTGGAGGAGGTATGGGGATCAAAATGTAAAAAATTGGAGAATGAAGAGTATTTGGCTAAAGTTGAAAGCTTTAAAGCCTAGACTCAAGGCTTTAAACAATGAGGAATTCAGAACTATTACTGCTTATATTGACAGGGCTCGAGTGGAACTTCAAGATATTCAGGAGAAGATTGTAACACAGTACAATGACTACCTACTGGACCAGGAAAAAGTTGTTCTTCACCAGTTGGATAAATGGTCTATTACAGAGGAAAGTGTCTTAAAGAAAAAGTTAAGAGCTAAGTGGATTAAACTTGGGGATTCAAATATCAAGTATTTCTCTGCTATATTGAAGGAAAGGAATCAGAAGAATAAGATTAAAGAACTCATATCTCTAGACAGACAGAATCTAAGTGATGCTGAGAAGATCAAATATCAAATCATTGAGTTCTACAAATCCCTGATGGGATCTGCTGCCCAAACTTTGCCTGCCATCAATAGAGAGGTGATGAAACAATGGCCTACACTCTCCCAGCAGCAAAGAATTCAGTTATGTGCAGAAGTCATTGATCAAGAGATATTTAAAGGATTACATAGTATTGGAGATGACAAGGCACCAGGGATGGATGGTTTCAATGCTTATTTTTTCAAGAATGGTTGGCAAATTATCAAGGAGGAGGTCTGTAAAGCTGCTAAAGAATTTTTTTTACCTCTAGTAGAAGTACAAGGCAATAAACTGTACTACTATCACACTGATACCTAAAGTTGATAAACCTGCCACTGTGAAAGATTTCAGACCTATTGCTTGTTGCACTTTACTCTATAAACTCATCTCTATGGTGATAGCATCAAGATTACAGAAGATTATTGCATCCATCATTAGTGCAAATCAGGCAGGTTCCATCCATGGGAGAAGAATTACAGATAACATTATCCTTGCCCATGAATTAGTCAAGTCTTATACAAGGAAGCACACCTCTGAGAGGTATATGATTAAGATTAATCTACAAAAGGCCTATGACTCAATGGAGTGGATCTTTTTGGAACAGGTAATGGATAATTTGGGATTTCCTACACAATTTATTGGATGGATTCTGGAATGTGTCAAGACAATCAACTATACCATATTGATCAATGGAAAGACTATTGTTCCTTTTGATGCAAAAAAGAGACTTAGACAAAGGGGATCCTATATCCCCTTTTCTATTTGCTATTATAATGAAGTACCTAAGCCAAAGTCTAAATGGATTGAAGGAAGATATAGACTTCAAATATCATCCAAAGTGTGCTAGGATGGGCATCACACACTTAAGCTTTGCTAATGATCTATTGCTATTTTCAAGGGGTGACTTAACATCAGTGATTGCCATGCATAGATGATTTAATAAATTCTCACAAGCATCATGTCTACAAGCCAATATGGGAAAGAGTTCTTTGTATCTTGGAGGGGTTTCTACTGCTGGAAGAAACAGAATTCTACAACGTCTGGGATATGGACAACAGGAATTGCCTTTCAAATACTTAGGCATACCATTATCAACCAACAAGATCTCAATGATCCAGTGGAAACCTCTTATACAAAAGATAGTGACAAGAATATCTTCATGGATAACTAAGAAACTATCATATGCAGGAAGAGTCAGCTAGTACAAAGTGTGGTCTTTGGCATTCAAGCATACTGGGCTCAGCTGCTGCCATTACCTGTGAAGGTGCTGAAGATTATTGATGCAAATTGTAGAAGTTATATATGTTCTGCCACCAATACCATCACTAAGAAGGCCTTGATATCTAGGGACAAAATTTGTTCTCCTAACCTTGTGGAGGCCTAAATCTAGTGAATATTTACTTGTGGAATAGAGCTAATATCACCAAAGTACGTTGGGATGTGGAAGCTAAGCAGGATAGACTGTGGATTAAATGGATTCATTCATATTACATCAATGGTCAGAAATTTCTACAAATGCCAGCTCCTAAACAAGCATGCTGGATGATTAGACAAATTTTCAACACTAGAGCAGATTAGAGTCAGGTGCAGAGGAACAACCATGAAACTAGTATGATTAGGCACATATATCTGTAGCTGTTGGGACAAAGACCTCGGGTGATGTGGAGATGTTTAATGTTTCAGAACATTGCGAGGCCTAAAGAATAATTTACCGTGTGGATGTTACTACATGGAATACTTCTCACTATAGATAGGCTGCAAAAATGGGGAATGACAGTGGATACACAATGTGCACTATGCCATAACCATGAGGAAAACATGGAGCATCTATTTGTTAATTTTGAATATATCAAGAACTTGTGGAGGAAGATCATGCAATGGATGCAACATAAATATAAAACTACACATTCTTGGGATCAGTATCTTGAATGGAGTCTGCAACATGCTAAAGGCAAGACCAAAAGAGCAAAGATACTCCGGATGGTATATGCAGAAATATCACATGCCATTTGGATTGAGAGAAATCTGAGGATCTTTCAGAAAAAGGCTCAAGATTGAAATATTATTGCACGTGAAGTAGCATACATATGCAATATTAGAGCTACTACTGGAATTCAGAGATTAGTCCATAGCTATATTTTTGTTTGTGTGTATAGATTTCTTATTACATAGGTGATAGAGTTGTAATGAGATAGTTAGATGTGTAAGCGATGCTATGGATTTGTACAGTTTTATCGTTGATTAATATAAAAGTGATTAATTAACAAAAAAAATACATGGTGATATTGGTCGATCATCACTGAGAGCAAAATAGCGAACTCTGGGCTATGATAATGTGAGGGGTGTCCAAACCGAATTGAAAAATCGCATCAAATCGAAAAGTTAAACCAAATCGATTAAAAAATTCGATTAGGTTTGGTATTGAGTAAAAAAAAAATCTGAACCAGAACGACATATAAAAATACAATTTTTATATATACTATTAAAATATTTTATAAATTTTTCTTTACAAATTTCTAGAAATATTTGTGATTCTCTTATGGGATGTTATATTTAGTTAAATATGAAGTGCTCGATATGTATTAACTTTAAATAATGGGTTGTATGATCACTTTCTTATCAAGTGTTAGTGAAATGCATCAATCTTTTTGTTCTTACATATTCATATGTCAGGATCTATTAAATTCTTACATCTTATTTGAATTTGAAATGGTATTTCAATAATTTAAAATTAAATAATAGGTTCATGTTTATTTTAAATATAAATTATTAAGTTCGGTTAACTTTGAAAGTATACATCAACGTAAAACTTTTGTCAGACGATTAAAAAATATCTACTAAGTGTTACTAAGAAAATTCTTTCATAAGAATATTTTAATATCTCATATATTTGTCAATTTTTTAAATTTTTACTAAATAAATATTTACTTATCAAAAATTTAATAAAGTAAGTTTGAAATAATATTCACAAAACAAAAAAAATCTGAAACCTCGAAAAACCCGACAAAACCGAACCAATCCAAACTGATACAGTTGGTATGATTTGGTTTTGATAAAAATCGAACCAACCCGATCCATGTACACCCTATGTGATAGCTAGTGAGCTGTGGAAATTAGTCTTACCTAGCGTTTGACCATAGATTCCCAAATTTATTTTGAAAATTCTGATTTGGGTGAAGTTTGGTTTGAAGATGAAAATGTGTTTGAACATCAGTTTTCAAAACATATTTCCCAAATTTATTTTGAAAAACATGAAACACGACTTATACCCACAAGTTCTAAAAACTATGACAAATACGCAACAGTACCATTATCAATAACATTTATTATATTATCGCAAACCATAGTCTTGAACATGAATAAATTTGGTACAAAATTATTATTTTTATAATGAACTGCATGATACACTATCAGATGACCGAGAAGACGAAGCAACATTGTTCCAAGATAATAAATGGTGGGCTCTTTTATCAAATGTAAAATTTTGGAGCAATTTTTAAAAAATCTGATAGTGATATTTTGGCACAAAACCAGCTATTGAGCTGGTCTTGGAATTTGGGATTTTTCCAAAATGTAAGCAAAATCTATGGGAAAACATGTGTTGGCCAAATAAAATCCAAATTTATTTTGACAAAATCTATGGCCAATCGGGTCCTTAGACTTAACCACCGATTGTTGTCGTTGTTGAATCTAACTCTATATTATGTGATGGGATCTATTATCGCTTCTGTGTTAAAACTAGAAAATCAGAAGAACTGTAAGAAGAAACAGAAAATATATAAGNAACTGCAGGATACCAACAAACTCAAAGAACGGAGCAAACTCACACTTATGAATTTGAGAGAGAGAGAGACTGCGAAGTAGAATGCAGTATTCAGAATGAAATTCTTGATTTGTTCAGGAAAAAGTGTCTGTTCAGGAAGGAAAACAACGTTCAGCAAAAGCATCATTTTTTTGGATTTCAGTTAATTCTGTTAATGAACTGACTGACATTTAATTAATTACTAAATAATTAAATAAACTTTGTCCAAAAAATAATCTTATCGATTGATCATTTGACAAATCCAAATCCAAATCCAAATCCAAATCCGAATCCGAATACTAATTTTGTCAAAAAAATAATCTTATCGATCATTTGACAAATCCAAATCCGAAGCCGAAGCCGAAGCCGAGCCGAGCGAGCGACGACCACGGCGCGAGGATACATCCTCTTCAACTCCTTTTAAGAGATCTAAGAAGTGATCCTATATTTA
>ML340751.1:19900-35910 GCA_005239505.1 Nicotiana paniculata | reverse complement strand
TACCCCGGATTATATTCGCAACGCCCGCTTAGTCTTTTATTAGACATAGTTGAGCGTGATCAAGAACTCTCAGCCTTATCATTATCAGTATTATCAGCATCATCACCAGCAGCATTTGGCATGAAAGAATACTCTTTGCTATTATCTTTGTCCTCAACCGGTATCTTCCTATTCGGTTGCCCCCGTTTGAAGATTGCCTTAACCCTACTGGAAGGATGACCAGGAGTCCCTCTCCACTCTAATCGAGGCAACCCCGACAAAGCTAAGGTCACTGTCTTGGCGTGACAGTCCAAAATGGCATAATAAGGCGACAGTCAATCCATACCCAAGATGACATCAAAATCAACCATGTCAAGAAGCAAAAGGTCCACACCGGTTTCAAGACCCTCAATAACGACCACACACGAGAGATACACACGATCTACAACAATAGCATCCCCCACGGGCATAGACACATAAATAGGAACACTCAAGGAATCGTGGGGCAAAACTAAATATGAAGCAAAATAAGATGACACATAACAGTAAGTAGACCCCGGATCAAATAGAACATAAGTATCTCTATTGCAAACTAAAATGGTACCTATGATAACAGCATCGGAGGACTCCGTCTCAGGTCTGGCCGGAAATGCATACAATCAGGGCTGGGCCCCCTCACCCTGGACCGCGTCTCTGGGACGACCTATGACAGGTGGACCTCCACCTCTAGTGGGCTGGCCTCCACCTCTAACAATCTGGCCCCTACCACTGGCTACCTGACCCCTACCCCTGGATGGCTGGACAGGTGGTGCAGGAACTATAGCACGAGAACCCTGATACTGAGAATTATCCAACGCACGAGGGCAATATCTAGCAATGTGCCCCGGGTCAACACAAATATAACAAGATTTCGGCTGCTGAGAATGCTGGCCGGCAAACTGACCCTGTCGACTTGTATAACCACCTTGAAAACTCTGGAGAGAAGGTGCACTGATAGGAGCTGGCTGATCAGAATAAGGCAAGTAAGAGCCACGACCACCTGGGGCACCATGGGACGTTTGAAGTGCTGAATGAAATGGTCTCTACCATGAGTACCCCCTCTTCCAGATGAGGCACCAGAAACCACCGGAATGGCGAGGTCTTTTGTATGACCCCTGACCTCCCACTCCAAGAACTACCTCAACTCGCCGGGCCACATTGGCCGTATCCTGGAAGTATATCTTGCTCCTTGTCTCCTTAGCCATCTGCAATCTGATATGTTGTGCAAGACCCTCAATAAATCTCCTAACCCTCTCCCTCTCTGTGGGTAGCAAAAGAGTAGCAAGGCGAGCCAAATCCATGAAACAGGTCTCATACTGCATAACAGTCATGCTGCCCTGTTGGAGACGCTCAAACTGACGGCGGTGCTCCTCTCTAGTAGTAATAGGTAGAAACTTCTCCAAGAATAGGTGTGAAAACTTATCCCAAGTAAGAGCAGGCGATCCCCCTAGTCTAGTCAATAGATAATCCCTCCACCATTTCCTGACAAAATCGGTCCTCTGGAAAGCAGCAAAGTCGACCCCATTGGTCTCCAAAATACCCATGTTCTGAAGAACCTCACGACAGCTATCAAAGTATAATGGGGGTCCTCTGAAGTGGCACCACTGAAATGAACGGGGAAAATCTTGATAAACCTGTCCAATCTCCACAAAGCATCGAAGGACATAGTTGCCCTATCAACAAGCGGTGCTGCAGCAACTGGTCGAACTACCCTAACCGGGTTGGCTGCTGGGGTCTGAATCTGGGGAGTAATTTGCTCAGGAGTGTGGTAAGCAGGAGTCTGAACCCCTCCTCCAGCCTGAGATACGGCTGCTGCCATGGGGAATGCGCCAGTCTGAACTACACTCTCCATGAGGCCCACTAGTCGGACCAGAGCATCCTGAAGCACTGGGGTAACAATAAACCCCTCTGGGACCTGAGCTGGTCCTGCCAGATTGGTCTGAGATGGAGCCCCCTCATCAAGCTCAATCTGGGGCTCCACAACTGGAGCTGTTTCCTGAGCACTGGGTTGAGTCATGCCCCTGCCTCGGCCTCTGCCCCTTGTAGGAGTTAATGCGGTTGGAGGATCCGGTTGCTGGTCAGTGGAAGAATAGGTACGTGTTCTCGCCATCTGCGAGAGAATAAGAATAGAAGAGTTCAATTAGTATTGGGATAACAAGAATCGCATGACAGAGTTGAATAAAAGTGAACTTGTTCCTAACTTTATAGCCTCTGAGTGATAAGTACAGACGTCTCTGTACTGATACCTCAGACTCTACTAAGCTTGTTTGTGAATTGTGAGACCTAGGAAACCTAGTGCTCTGATACCAACTTGTCACGACCCGAATCCCCCCCCCCCCAACGGGCCGTGATGGCGCCTAACACTATATTGCTAAGCAAGCCAACATTAGCGAATTACGACATTTAAAATAATTAAAACATATATGAAATGTTACTACCATCCATCACACGATACCCAAAGTAATAAATGAAATAGAATGTTATACTGCCGAAATAATACCAATCTCTAGCTACCCAGGATTTGGATTCATAATTCACGAACTACTAAGAATTTCTACCAGAATTTGGCTGAAAGAAAATATAAAATTGTTTTGAATTGAATAAAACAACAACTGAATAATAATGAAGAGACTCCAGGAATCTGTGGACATCAGCAGATCTACCTCGTGTCTCCGTGCTTAAGTGTCAGCTCTAACCCGAACTCAGCTTGGTCCTAAACCTGGATCTACACAAGAAGTGCAGAGTGTAGTATCAGTACAGTCGGCCCCATGTACTGGTAAGTGCCGAGCCTAACCTCGATGAAGTAGTGATGAGGCTAGGATAGGACACCACATATAAACCTGGACATGTATAGTCATGCTAGTAGAAATAATAGCAAATAAAGAAAATAAACAACAAGTAATGGGAAGGGAACATGCATTGGGGAATTTAACATCAGGAGTGAGAAAACAATAAGACAAAACTAGACAGTGATCAACAACAATTTAAGAAATTAAAATAGAAAGGAAACTTGTACGGTATCACCCTTCGTGCTTTTACTCTCAGCCTCACCAAATAATAATTAGAATGCACGGCATCAACCTTCGTGATTTTACTCTCATCCTCACCTAATTATAAATAAGAATGCACGGCATCACCCTTCGTGCTTTTACTCTCAACCTCACAAATATAGATAAATTATACACGGCATCACCGTTCGTGCTTTATACTCTTCCTCACAATATAAATAAATTATGCACGGCATCATCCTTCGTGATTTTACTCTCATTCTCACCAGATAAATAAATCATGCACGGCATCACACTTCGTGCTTTACACTCTTCCTCACCAGTCACAAAATTTTTAACAACATATAAAGAGGAATTTCACAAGAAATCAGTATTTCATCATGGTTTCTATCACCATTTCATTTCAATCTCAACTCAATATTCACAATGTTATCCATCTCGGTGGAACCGGATACAAATCTTCCAACATTTCACTAACAACAATAATCATAGATAATAGGCTTTAAGATAACACGAATAACAAGAATTAACTTTCACTCGCATATTATGACGTGACCAAAACGTATAGGTACTCGTCACCTCACCTATACATCGTATTTAGCAGCAAAACAAGTAGAAAGTATTCACATAATACCTATTCCCTCAAGCTAAGGTTAGACACAACACTTACCTTGATTTCGCAGGACACACACTGCTCAAGAACAACTTTTCCTTTAGAATTCGCTTCCAACCCACTCGTATCTAATCATAATCAGTTTAATATCATTAATTATTGGTAAAGGAACTAACTTTAATTCACAATTGTGGTTTTCCTAAGTTTTCCCATCAAAAGACAGAATCGACCATGTGCCCGCTTGATCCAATCTCGAGGTTCGGACCAAAATCCATTTACCCATTCTCCCCCTGAGCCCGGATATACAATTGGTTTTGGAATCCGACTTCAATTCGAGGTCTAAATCCCCAAATTTCGAAATTCCTAAGTTCTACCCAAAAATCCCTAATTCTACCATGAAAATTCTAGATTCTAGGTTGAAATATTGTAAAAAGTTGTAAAAGATTGAAAGAAAATAGTTAGGAATCACTTACCTATGACTTGGAGAAGTTTTTGTCTTTGAAAATTGCCTCTTGAGGTTTAGGGTTCAAAAGAATTGAAGAATGGGTGAAAATCCCGTCTAAGTCCAAATTTAACAGTTGCAGATGTCGCAATCTTGCAAATGCGAGAAGGATATCGCAAATGCGAACCTTCGCATTTTCTGTTGCCATCGCAAATGCGAAGTCCTAGTCGAAAATGTGAACGAGGGACTTTCGCAAATAAGGCCTTTTTCCTCGGAATTGCGAAGTACCATCCCCCTCCCCTGCTCGCAAATGCGAATGTTTCTTCGCAAATGTGAGGCTCGCATTTGCGAGCCAGACCTTGCATTTGCGAGATCTGCAGACCTGTAGACACCAACAATTTTCCTTAAGTCTAAATCACTCCATAGCCTATCCAAAACTCACCCGAGCCCTCGGGGCTCCAAACCAAACATGAACACCTATCTAAAAAATCCTACAGACTTGATCATGCAATCAAATCGCTAAATAAACACCTAAAACTATGGATTTAGCATCAAAACTCATGATTTTCTCAAGACCACTTCAAAATTATTATCATATCAACAGGACGTCTGAATCACGTCAAATCAACTCCGATTCTCACCAAACTTCACAAATATGACTTAAATATTATAATAAACCTATACCGGGTTCCGAATCCAAAATACGGGCCCGATATCAACGAGTTCACACATTAATTACTTTCGTTAATTCCTTTAAATTTCAGTCTAACAATTTTCTTCAAAATTTCATTTCTAGGGCTAGGGACCTCGGAATTCGATTCCGGGCATATGCCCAAGTTCCATATTTTACTATGGACCTCCCGGGGCTGTCGAAACATGGGTCCGGGTCCGTTTACACAAAACATTGACCAAAGTCAACTAAAAATCAACTTTAACTCTCAAAAATTATTATTCCATATATTTTCACATAAAAGCTTTCTGGATTCACGCTCGGAATGCACACGCAAATCGAGGTGAATAAAATAATGTTTTTAAGGCTAACGAGCCTGGAATAGAGTTTTAATTCATACGATGACCCTTTGGGTCATTACAGGCCGCATCTGCGCTTCCGCTTCTATGGACACCCAACCGCACCTGTGAGCCCAGCTGGTCAGACCCAATTCCGCGTCTGCGAGCTCCCATCCGCACCTGCGGCCTCCCTTCCGCAGGTGCGAAACAACAGAACCAGCAAAAATACCAGATTTTTCCTAAGTCCAAATTTCATTCTGTTAAGCATCTGAAACACACCCGAGGTCCCCGAGACCTCAAACAAACATACCAGCCAGTCCTATAACCCCATACGAACTTAGTCGAGACTTCAAACCACATCGAACAACATCAAAAACATGAATTGAGTATGGATTCAAGCCTAAGAACTTAGAAGTTTCCAAATTCTACAAACAACGTCGAAACACATCAAACCTAGTCCGAAAGACCTCAAATTTCACACACAACTCACAAATGACACTACGAACCTACAACCACTTCCAGAATTCCGTTCCGATCTCGATATCAAAATTTCCACTACCGGCCGAAATCCCAAAAATTCGACTTTCACCAATTCAAGCCTGAATCTACTACAGACCTCCAAAACGCATTTCGGATGCGCTCCTAAGCCCAAAATTACTCAACGGAGTTAACGGGGTTGACTGAATTCTATTCCGGAACCGTCTTCAAACAGTTCCGACAACGGTCCAATTTCTAAGACTTAAGCTCACATTTAGGGACTAAGTGTCCCAAAACACTACGAAACTCAAAACCAATCACTCCGGCAAATCCCAATAGCATAAACAAATGTGAGGAAAACTGTTATTAGGGGATCAGATCTCTAACTCTCAAAATGACCGGCCGAGTGTCATGACCCCCAATCCTAAGTCGGCCGTGATGGCACCTATCATGGAATTAGGCTAGCGAACCATTTCAGATTTATCAATATATCCCTTAATTTCACCAAAATTTAGCAGATTTTAAGAATATCAGAAGGAGATAAATAAATACACACTTTCCCAAAATCTGGAGTCAACTGTCATGAGCATCTAAGTAGTACCTTCTCCCCAACCATGAAAGACACATCTCGGACCTTTTGGTCCGCATAACTCTTCTGCCTAGACTGCGCCGTGCGAAGCCGCTCCCGAATCAATTTCTCCTTACCCAACGCATCCTGAACCAAGTTTGTTCCCAATATCCTAGCCTCGCCTGGCTCAAACCAACCAACCGGAGATCTGCACCTCCGACCATATAAAGCCTCATACGGAGCCATCTGGATACTCGACTGATAACTATTATTGTATGTAAAATCCTTGAGTGACAGAAACTGGTCCCATGAACCCCCAAAATCAATGACACATGCACGCAACATATCCTCCAAAATCTGAATAGTACGCTCCGACTGCCTGTCGGTCTGAGGATGAAATGCACNCCCCCCCCCCCCCCCTTCCCAAGAAATTTTTTTTTTTGGAAAACATTTTACGTTATACCAAACACACTCAAAGTATAAAAAAGGTAAAGTAATCTAGATCGAACATTCAAATCAAGCAATCATAATACAAACACAAACGCTCTTGATGAGATTATATATCAATAATTTCAACGATCTCTTTAAATACATAGAACGATATATACACGAGCATAACGCTTTACAATAACAAATCATATTACTTAATGTCACCTAGTTACCTCTCCTCTATTATATTTTCCTTATTTCAAGCGGTTTTGTCAACGTTAATTAACATGTTATTGACGTAAAATAGATTATTTAGCATCAGTTTTGCCGCAAAAAGGCTACAGAGTGATACTTCAAGAAATACGTTGATTTGAATGTCACAGTGTGCTTTTGCTTACTAAAACGGGCCAAATTGACCTCAGATAAATTTGTATTTGGTAAGTGTCAACAAGGTATCTACTGGGCCTTAAGTTTTCTATATTGATTAGCCAAATGAATGAATATATACATGTCGGAATATCTCCTAATCATGCAACATATGTGATAGCATTCGAGGATCCACCAAACTATATAGAGAACCAGGTTCTCTATAGTTTCCACAGAACGCACGCACACTACAGTAAGTAAATGACACTGTGAGTTTTTACGTGAAAAATTCCCAGCTCACAGAATTAAAAACTACAACCTACCCTTGTAGGATTTCAACTTCACTATTGAGCAATACTTTAGATTACAACCTATTATATCCTAGGAATTAAACTATTAATCCCTCACTAACTTGTAACAATCCTATTACAAGCCTTTTTGTAATAAATTTGTTACAAAGACTTTACAACTCGACTCACTCTAGCCAAGACACTAACACAAGGGAATATGATTTACAAAGAGTATTCCTATACAATGCTTATAACTAAACTAAGGAGGAATTACAAGTTGAGAACTTTGAAAAAGGTACAACACGACTAAGGACATGTAATAATTCAATATAGGGAACTAGTCTCTAACAGTATTGTTCTTTGTTCTTGATGCACTTGAGAATCAATTGTCAGATGATCAATCATTGTGGAGAGTGCTTGAGTAAATTCTCTAAGTGTTCAAGTGATGTTTTGTCTTTGGTTAATGTCAATATAACATTGATGACATCACTTGAATGATGTAAGCATCTTGGGTACAAGATCATTCCGAATGGAGTTGACTGTTGCAATGTGCTTGTACTGTTGCGTGTGCAGGCAACGACTTTACAGCTGTTGGAGAGTTGACTGGTACGATACCAGGGGAATTGATGTCCATATGTTCCCCTTGTTAATTTTTTAATTTGAAGGACTTATGTACAACTCCAACTTGAGTCTGGTTATTTTCACATGCTTGAAAATGTGAACAGATGTGTATCATGTTCCTTATCTGGTTCTTGACATTAAGTTTGTTAGATCATAAAAATATAACAAGGTACATATAGCCTATCAATTTCTCTCTTTTTGATGATGACAAACTTATAATTGAAATTTCCCCTAAGAACCAGAACTGACTACACTTATCCCTGAATTCCCCCTGAATATGTGTTCCCCCTCAATACCTTATCATTTATTCAATTATTCTTCCCCCTTTTGACATCATAAAAGGAACAAAACCAAGTAAGAAGCAAAAATAAGTCCATCGTAGGTAACTCATGCCACATGTGTGCACACGAACATAATAAAAAACATAGACATAAGAGCAATGTATACACATCAAAAAGGGAAAAACTTTCATTAAACAATTTGAATTTTAAGACAGGGAGCAGTTCCAATGTTACCAACGACGCTTCCATAATTTAAAAGAAAAAAAAAAGAAGTATCAACCACAAACATCATCAGAAAAAACATAAGAGACGGAATCTTAAAACTTGACACTGGAGGGGACATTTCTAGGGAGCACTGGAAGGAGAGGCTTAGAGTAGGAGAAAAGGGTTTAAAGGACTAGATCCATTCGAGCATTCGCCGACATTTGCTCACTGAGCAGTTTCTCTTTCAGGTCCTCAACTTGTTTGTCTCCTTTGTCAGACGGGCAACCTCTGTGCTATGAGAGCTTCGTGCATTTATCCTATCCTCACCATATATGCGTAAAATAGTACCAACCACATAATAGAAATACCGATAATAGAAATTACAAGGAAGGGAATATGCAAGCAATAATAATAAATGAGAATGTACAGACGAACATCAGTAACAGACTAAGCAGAGAGCATAGAATCAATGACCACAATTAGGGAAAAAGTTATAATTTCATCTAACTAGCATGATGGAGGCCTGAAGATGGACATAACAAATAAGAGGAGGGGAGAGGGGTGCATGTTCTTTATAATACAACAATAGATCATGAATGGCCAACATGGGAGAAGACTCGTGCCTAAGTGCAGCAAAACAGATATGACATGGATGCAATCATAATAGTATGAAGTAAGTATGATGTTTACAAGTTAATTAAATATAAGGCATTGGCAACACAACAATGATTTAGATAGAGAATGAGGACAGAACAGTGACGACAAGTCACATATGAACCACTAATACGACGGTAATAATTCAAGGTAAGACATGAATATATATAAAAGAAAATATTATCATAACATGATGTATGTCTCTCGTCCTCACTTGCACGGAAACACCCTTCGTGCCATGACCTCACAATGATACAAAAGTATAAAAGTATAAATGCAATGGCACAACATCACCCTTCGTTCTTTTACTCATAAATGACATGGCACGGCATCACCCTTCGTGCTTTTACTCTCAATAACATGGCACGGCATCACCCTTCGTGCTTTTACTCTCAATAACATGGCACGGCATCACCCTTCGTGCTTTTACTCTCAATAATATGGCACAACATCACCGTTTGTGCTTTACACTCTTCCTCGCATGATAATGAATATAAAATGGCACGGCATCACCCTTCGTGCTTTATACTCTTCCTCACATGATAATAAATATAAAATGGCACGGCATCACCCTTCGTGCTTTACACTCTTCCTCACATGATAATGAATATAAAATGGCACGGCATCACCCTTTGTACTTTACACTCTTCCTCACATGATAATGAATACAAAATGGCACGGCATCACCCTTCAGGCTTTACACTCTTCCTCACCAAGCATATGAATATCAATAAAATGGCAAGGCAGGAAGTATATATAACATCAAGGAGAGTGATCAACAAATATTCCAAACAAGTTCTCGAATACTGCTTTACAATCCAACAATGATTCAATGAAATCCTCAAGGGCCATATAATTCAAGTACTTCCATAAATCCCACAATTTATCAACAACACAAGTATAGAATCTAGCATCTAAAAAATATCAGTCATAACAACGTATTAACGATTATGCATAGAGATGGACGAATTAGACACATCAATGTATCCTAAGAATTTCCATCATAATGATTAAGCTATATTAGGCTAAGTCTCGACTCTAACATTTTACACTACGTTCTTAATATCTCGAAGTCAAGTGAGGCATGAAGCACGAAGGTTATGAAATTCTACAAGACACAATTATAACATAATCTACCCCCGAGCATGATTAACGCTGACACATACATATACACTAGTCACCTCACATATGTATCACTCCCCACATGTATCAAACAATGAAAAATAGGAGGAAAAATTCCCTGAACAAAGTTAGGCAAAACACTTACCTCTAACAAATCAATTACAATACTGAGCAAGCCAAGCGATGGTCCAAAAATGCCATCTCGCGCATTCATACATCCGAACGGCTAGAAACGAACTCAAATAAATCAAACAATGTTAAAGGAACCAATCCATATTGAAAAAGTTCGAATCTTTAATCAAAGGTCCAAAATCGGCCAAAAAGCCCAACCCCGGCTCGCACCTCGGAACCCGACAAAACACACAAAATCCTACAACCCATTAAACAATGAATCCATCCATACTAATTCACTCAAATCCGATTCTGAATCGATGTTCAAAATTTAAAAATTCACTTTATGAAACTTTAGGCAAAAACTCCCAAATTTCACTTTGAAATCATCAATCAGATCCCAAAAATAAAGACGGATTCATGAAATATAACCTAAACCGAGTAGAGAACACTTACTCCAATCCATATGGTGAAAATCGCCTCCAAAATCGCCCAAATCCGAGCTTCCCGACTCAAAATATGACCAACTGAACAAACCCTTATTTTATATATTTTTTCTACCAACTATTCTACCTCGTTTCCCATGCTAAACGATCCCGAAACTCGCTTTTTATACCTCCAATGGATTCCTTGTGACATTATAGTCAAGTTAGACTCTTGAATCACTCAACTTGACCTTATATTGAAGGAGATATGTTAGTTTCAATAATTGGAAATAGTGCAGATTATTTAAATACGAAGTCAGTGACAATTATGTGGAAAAAATCCGGCAACCCAATTCTTAGTAAAATGACCATAAAATCCTCATACGATGTCCAAATTCATCGATTCTTTTTGCTACGGGTCCGTAATTAAGATACAGACCTAATGCTTCATTCAAAAAATAAAATAGAGCTCATTTGTCCAATATGATATTATTTATGCTTGAAAAACGATGTTGAAACATGAAAAACGAGCGCAACACAACCCAAACCTATTCGAAACTTACCCGAGCTCCTCGGGACCACGTCCAAACATACCAACAAGTCCCATAACATAACACGGAATTACTCGAGCCCTCAAAGTACCGAGCGAACTACAGATACTCAAAAATGATATGTCGGGTCGTCACACTTTTCTTTGGCTACCTCATTATAAACCTTTACCCTTTTGTGAAATAATTCTCTCTTTTAAACTCGTCCCTCCTTGAATGTTATGAATGAGGATAAAATTCTAAGTTGGGGGTGTTGGTTTTAGGGAAATGGTGAAGATTTACATTATGTGTATAAACATATACCTCAAACTTGTTTATATGAAGATACTCAAGCTACAAAAGAAAATAGTTATATAAAAAAAATATGGAGTCTTGAGAAAATTAGAGAGGTACTTCAAGGTGGTTCTATTTTGGTAACTAGATGTCAATAAGGGCTATGTGGTTTAAAAAGAAGCAAAGTGCAAAAAGAATGACAAATGTGAGTAGTGTTCCAGGAGGGTGTAGTCACTTGTATCCCAAATAATTATCCGACTCTTCCCTAAACCTACATTATAAGATTAAAAAGTCCTTATGGGATCTCCAACCGAATGTTCTTGAATAGGCAGCGAATTAAAATAAGGGCAAGCTTATGGCATGATATTTTGTAACACTTGAAATTCCTTATTGAGAGTGTCTTTGTACATTTGTCCCTTGTGTTGTTAGTGTAACTATGGTAATTTTGGGACTTTCTTTCTTGTGCGGGCACATGGATTATGATGGATTGGTGACATTAATATATTGTGAATTGTGTAAATTGAGCATATGTAGTAGAAAAGTACTTTCGAGTCACTTATTGAGGCTTGGTTGTTGTCACTTGATTATTTTGAACCCCAATGCATTCTTGAAGTTGTTTTTAAATGAGGGAGTTATTTGGTAGAGATTCACATGATTGAGCCTAATTAAGTACCAATCAAATCCATAAGTATGGTGCTTAATTGGAGAATGTGATTTGCAAATAATAGCAATGCTACTTGTGCTTTAAATGGTAGAACCTCATTGAATTGTTGGTTTTGATTTGCTTGAGGACAAGCAAAAGCTTTAAGTTAGGGGTGTTGATGAGTGGTGATTTTGTCATTTATTTTAGAATCTTTTATTTAGATTGTGCGTCCGTTAATTATAATATGAGGTTGTTTATGATGTGTATTGCTAGATTTTCAAGGAAATAAAGTCTTGAAGAGAATTGAAATCAAATTAAGTGAAATTAAGCAAAAGAGAGTTGAAACAATGCAAAATCCTTTAGTGATTTCGCATCTGTGGAAGGCAAGTCACTTATGCGATCTCGCATCTGCAAGACAAGACCTGCATCTGCGGAAGAAGACCTAGGCTGGAAGAAATCGTATTTGCGATTGGTATACCGAATCAGCGATCGCGCTTTTGCGCTTTATGTCTGCATCTGCGGACTCGCTTCTGCGCGTGGAAGTCCACTTCTGCGGAAGTAAACATTTTCCAAAAATGTCGCTTCTGCAAGAGTGTATCCGTATCTGCGGAGCCGCACCTGCTTTGATGCTTCCGCAGGTGCGGTCAACGGGTTTCAGCTATGGACAGTCTTGCCATTTCACATTTTCTCAATTCCAAAAATACACGATCTATCTTATCTTTGAAATATCTTTGGCTTATTTTTCAATCCCTTGATTAGAGAAGATAAGTTTTGGAGTTAGGGTCTTGCACACATACTTGGGTCTTGAAGATTTGAACTTTTGGTTGAGAATTTCTTACTCATTTATGCTCATTTCTTCATTTCCTTGCTTTGAATTGCATATTTAAGTGTGTAATATTTTTTCCAACACTTGAATCTTGTTTATGAAAATATTCATAGTTAGAGTATGGATTAAATATCTTGTCGTGCTTATGTATTGAATAATTTTTATTTATCATGAAGGGAGTTATTGTTTCTTTGATTATTCTTGATCTTTAATGTTTCCAAAGGGATTAGCTAACCCTAGGACTCACCCATTAATTTTGGAAAAGATAATTTGGGGTTGAGAAAAATTAATTAACAAGAACTTGAGGTTTTAACCCTCATTTTATAGATTCTACCTAGGGATAGGATTGAACTTCTTGTAGCCATATTCGGGTGTGCTTAATCTCTTAATTGATTTAGGGATAATTCAATTAGGAAGTCTTGTTAGTCTTCGGAGTAAGCTAATATAGAATTATTACCCGAGGCTAATTAACATAAACTCGCTCATATTTGTAAAATCGTGAAATACATTGGATCGTTACTTGAGTGTAATTCCTCGTGCATCCATATTTGTAGTCATTAATCATTTTACTTGCTTTCTAGGTTAGTTTATATTCGCCCATTTAGCTATAATATTTTCACAAGCACCTTCTAAGTGTTTGGCTTAGCATAATAAGTTATAATTCTCTTACATGCCTAATCGGCTACATATTATTCTCTATGGGATTCGATCCCGACTCATAGTTGGATAAATTATATTGCATTCGACCGTGCCTATTTACTTTTTAGTAGTGGATTTGGACGTCATCCTATTATCATCTCCAAGATTCAACCAGGTAGCCGTACTCCTCTAAACTAACATCAACTCTGCTAGATAGCAGGATCTTTTGAATCTCCTTCCAAGTTGCTTCTCTTCTTGCTGAAGATGAACATCTAGTGGATTCTGTTGCAGAAGTACCTGAACCTCCTTCAGTTTCCTTTTATCCTCATTAGCCTCATTAATGATGAATGCAATTTTCTCAGCTTGTGTTTTAATTGTTTCAATTTACTAACTATCTAAAATATCTTGCAGCTAGCCACAAGGTTCCTTCATTCTGTCTTCACTATGTGTTAGAACTCCAGATGTTGACATCAAATATTGCAGTACTCTAAATGGTTTCCTCTTCTTGGCCATGGAAGTCACTAGTGCCACATGTGCAGTGCTGTGAACAATAATACCCTCAGATAATTAGTTAACCCTACATGTGAGAATAAAGTCAAGCCAATCTCCATTAACAAATGTCATGTCAAGTTAAGAGAATATTCTGATGCTCTCATGCTTGTCAATAAAAGTGTATATACATCCTACCTTTAGTAACTCCTCCAAACCACACTCATCCAGGAACTTCTGGAAATCCACTAGTTCAGCTGGAGTGATAGGATTCCCTTCAACTCTATCTTCTATATGCATGACTGAGTAGAAATCACCGGAACTAAACAGGGCATAACATTACCGCCATTCATTTACCCTAAGGAGTCGTTTGGTATGAGGTATAAGCAGGTATAAGGGTGATATAAGAATTTAATATCACCTTAATACTTTGTTTGGTTAGCAAACCAGGTATAAGTTATCCTGGTGTTAATTTTAACACTGGGATAACTTATACCTTATAGAAGGTGGGGTAATTAGCACCGGTATAACTTATACCTTCTTCTTAGAAATTATGCAATTGCCATTCTTAATACAACATACCAAACAATGAATAAACAACAATCCCAACATAACTAATCCCAGCATAACTTATCTCAATATAACTTATACCGTCATAACTTATACCGGTATAAATCGTATTCCAACCAAGCAACCCCTAAGTAATCCCACAATTCCCTCATCTTTTCTTTCAGATTGTGTGCATACACAAATGTAACAAGAAACTGCATTTGTAATGGAATACAAGTAACTTGACAAGTGATAGCTTGAGATGTTTCGCTACACTTAGGGAGGTATCCTCCCTCCAAATCACCCAAAACCTTCCATTATAGTGAGCTAGATAATTTGTACAATACTTCAGCCACCAAATAGACTCTCAGCTACCTTAGTCATTCTATAAATTTTATTTTGGTCTCTAAAGTACCAGTTAAACCATCATCAAGATCATTGAATAGGAGTTTGACCTCCTTACTGAGCCTATTAAGGCCTCTCACATTCCACCACAAAATATTAACTATCCCTAAACATGGAGGGTCTTTTGCATCCGTACCCACTTTTTGTGTCACGTTTTAACTTATACCTGTTTTGTAAAAACAATTACATCCGTATCCGCTTTCGCGCATAACTTCAGCATGCGGGGCTGAAGTAGCAAAGGCAATCATGCAAAACTTCAGCATTCTAGTAGACGGGCCTGAAGTAGCTTGCGAACTTCAGATCTAGAGCTGAAGTTGTTGTCNACTTCAGCCCCGTATGCTGAAGTTTTGTCTTTATAACTGGCGAACTTCAGCTTAACTGGTGAACTTCAGCTCAGCGAGGGAAAGGGAGCTGAAGTTATTTAAAAAGTGGGTACAAGTTAAAAGTTCTTAAAAAAGCGGGTATAGGTTAAATGGGGGCGACAAAATAGAGTGCCCAGCGCAATTTTTACAACATGGATAGTACTAGTGACAAATGGGCGGATTGGACTGAATTTGAGCAGGTCAAAATGGATTAGGTCAATAAATGGATCATTGCCCAACACAGCCCAAAGTATACTTGGGCTAAGATGGGCTAAACAATGGGTCATAGTCCAACCCGCCCAACTCGACCCATATTTTAGAATCATTCTCATTTTGCAAAAAAGCCTTTTACCTTAAAATGTGTAAGTTGAAAAATATTTTGCGAGAGGGGTAGGGGTGGGTAGGTTGTGCAGAAAAACAAAAAAATAAAAAACAGAAAATTGAAAATACAAAAAAAAAAAAAATTGAAGGGATTTGCGTGAGGGGTAGGGTTGGAAAGAAACAGAAAACTGAAAATACAAAAAACAATTGAGGGGGCTAGCAATCTGGGGGGTTAGGGTAGGGGTGGGTGGTGCAAAAAAAAATAGAAAATTAAAAATAGAAAAGAAGTAAAAAAAACTTTTTAAGGGGGTTTGCGCG
>ML340751.1:0-19885 GCA_005239505.1 Nicotiana paniculata | reverse complement strand
TGGTGGTGGTAGGGGGTAGGGGTGGGTGGGTGGTGCAGAAAAATAAAAAAAAATAGAAAATTAAAAATGCAAAAAAAAAGTAAAATTTAGGCAATTAAGTAAACTTCTAGATAAGTTGGGTTGAGATCCCTTTGTTTTGTGTGAGTTTCATGGGTTGTAGTTGAGCTGCTTAATGGGTCAGAATGAGCTACAAAAAATAATGGGTTAACTTAGGCTCAGCCCAAGTAAACCCATGAACTAAAATGTTTATAGTTCAACCCATTAATCTCTGGACGGGTTGAATGAGTTTGGATTTAAATTACCGCCCCGAGACAGTATTATTGCCTCCCTCCTTTTTGCAATTCTCACATGTCTACTAATGTCCACCTTATCCTTATTTGAAGACTGAAAAAGTATTCCTCCGATGTAAACCTATTTCAGCAACAAATGTTGTCGCAACAGGATGATGTTGTTTCACCCATCTTGCATCATCCTGAGTCTTCCTCTCTTTGTCATACTTAGCTTTTTACTGTACTGTATTCCCCTCCCTAGTTTGGTTTGTAGCTAGTACATTAACCACTTGTATATTTGGGTCGACTTGCTTCTGTTTAGCCTTATATTTCCTACAACTATCATTTTCATGCCCATATTTATGAAAATATTCACAAAATGGAAGGTTTTCTTTCATACGTGACCTTTTGGTTGATCATATTCCCTTTCTCATTTTTGAATAAGACCTCATCAGATAATTTTGCTCCAATCTTAATCTCCACCAACAACTAGCACTCCAATATCTGAAATCTAATCCTAGAAACTGATCCAAATAGGCACTCATGACTGCAATTACTCTTTGACAATTAGGGGTCAATTAACTAGTTTTGGTTGCATTACGCAGAAACATTAAGAAATGATTATAACATGCAATAATAGTTAATTTCTCTTATTTATTAATTATTCCTTTATTTACTTCTTAGGTTAAAATGTTGTATAGAAATTATAAAAGGTACTTAATAAATAATTTACATTTACTAAAAATAATTGTATCTAACCAATTTAGAATTTAAAGTGAATTTAGACATCAATGATTTTGTTTCTGAATCAATTTAGAACTAAATACTTTGAATAATAAGCTCATTTTTTATTGCTAATAGGTTAAAGGCATTCTAACCATTTTAACAGAAAAAAAAAAAGTATTTATTAGCATCTTTTTACCAATCATATCAACTTAAAGTATCAAAGAAAGGGGTAAAGATGACTTGTTCAAACTGCCAACAAACAGGCCACAACAAATCTGGATGCAGGAACATGGTAAGTTCTGATATTTGTAATTTTGTCTTTTACATTCTTTTTTTGCAATTCTGATATTCTTTTTTTTTACTTCTGTCAGCATGTTCCAAGAAGTGCTACTCAACAAAGTCAAAATATGCCACAACCTCCACCAAAATCATCTCAATAAATACCATCTCAACAAAGCAATCCATCAACTATATGTGAGGATAGAATTGTTGTCAAAAGACAAAGCAACAATCAATCAACTAAGCTTGGTAGGGGAAGAGGAAGGGGCCCTGGACTAGGCAGGGGAAAAGGAAGAGGAAGCTCTACTACCACACAACCTTCAACATCTCAATCTACAGGTGGCCATGGACTAGGCAGGGGAAAAGGAAGAGGAACTACACTAGGAGGAGGCTCGGCTAATTCAGCAACCATTGGACATAAAAGGCCAATGCATACTGGTTTTGGGATTTTCACTAATACTATGACTCGAACTACTATCCTGAATGTAAGGGTATATAGTTTATTGTAATGCAGTTTGTGGGCTGAATTATTTTGTTTTTACTAATTCATTGTATTTTACAGCCTAGTACATCATCTGAGAGAGTCATATCAACTGGGACATTCAAGGATACATCTGCAACTAATATAGACATTGGATTTAAGCCCCCAGATTGAAGTTTAAAGGAAGAAAAGCAGTGACAAGGTCGCAGCTTTAGCAGATGAGTGCAGCAAGGAAAAAAGGCCCTTAAGTCAAACAAGTTCAGCTGCATCTACACTGTGAAACAGGCCAGCTTTTGTTTATGTTATCTAAGATGTCGCTGCCAGTTTTTTGTTTGGGCAGTTATGCTCTATTTGATACATTATACTTTGTTAGTGTTTACTAGTTTGGGCAGTTATTTGCTTGGTAGAACAATGCGCTGTTTTTGTAATTTGTAGACCAAAACAATGCTCTATTTTTTAGCTTCAATGTAATTCTAGTTCATCACATTATGCAATTCATGAATATGTTTGGGCAATTATGTTTTCAGTTCATGACTATATTTGGGCAGTTATGTTCCCAGTCCATGAATATGTTTGGGCAGTTATGTTTTCAGTTCATGAATATGAATTTGCATTTTATTCATAACACAATATGGAGGTGCGGCTGAACTTAAATTTGCATCAAAAATTGTTCATTGCCATTTCATTCATAACAAGATAGTGTACATTAACAAAAGGCCAAATTCCTAGTACCTGCTTCCAACATACTACTTTGTTCTTGAACTAATAGCAGCAACTACAACACCATTATCACCAGCATATCATAAAAATACTACATTGTTCTTCAAACCACCAGCATCAGCAAATCCAAATCCATATAAACGGCACCACCACCACAACAAATAACCACTTCAACCGTGCAACTGTTTCCTCAGTTCTTTCGACTCTCTTCAACATACCCCGTAACCCTCTTAGCTTGGTCGGGCATTCCATCATTATGCCATCTGAAGTATTTGCAGCCACCTCGACCCTACAAAATTAAAAAAGAAATGTGGCCAATTAAATTAAAAACAGATTTCTTTTTTAGAAATTCAAGGGGCTAAGAAAAGAAATTGTCACGACCCAATATAACCCTCCGAAAGGTGTCGTGACGATAGCTAGTCTTTATGACTAGGTAAGCCTAATATTACGAGAAAACTTAAAGAAAACAAAATGATAAAGGATAAAAAAACATATTATAAATAACAAACATAGTGTCGCTCGGTTCATATACAAAAAAAATAATCTCCCAAGACCCGGAATGTCGCTAAGTCACAAGTTGCTATAATCTATGTAGCTTTATACAAAGTATGAAGATAATAAAGAAAGTCTCTAGGCGAGGGAGAAGAAGGGGACTCTGAGGATTGTGCGGGGGTAGAAGTACCTTGACGTCTCTAAGAAATCAGAACCCGTACTATCCTCGAGGCTGATAGCTCGTTCCTCGATCTGCACACAAAAAACATGTGCGGGAAAGGGAATGAGTACACCACAACGGTACCCAGTAAGTGCCAAGACTAACCTCAGTCAAGTAGTGACGAGGTCAGGTCAAGGCCCTACCGGAGAAGATATAATAGAATTAAACAGTGAAAGATATAAGTAAATTAGCGGCAAAAAAGTTAAAGAAATTCTCAATATTTAACAGTTAAAGGAGCCCTCGGCTCGGAACAAGGTAAACCATAGTAGGAAAAACTCCCGGTATACCATCTCATAGTTTCAAATGATTATGCAGTACAGGGAGATCTCCCAGAATATGTATGTAGTCCCAAAAGTAAATATGCAGTGCGGGGGATCTCTCGGAATACGTCTGTAGTCCCAATTTAAATATGCAAGACAAGGGATCTCCCGAAAAACGTCCGTAGTCCCAATTTAAATATGCAATGCAAGATAAAACAACAGGTATGGCATCGAGTTATACAGTTTAAACTAACACGGATAAGAAAAATAAGGACTTAACTAAGCATGGCGCACAGAAGATCAAATAGGCAATTAAACACGTAAGCATGCTTCCCTACTCTAAGATAAGCAATTAAACATATTAGTGAAATTTAATAAGGGAAAACGATTTATGACTTAGAAAGGAAAAACTGGATTTTTTTCCATAATAGCCCGTGTACATACTCGTCACCTCACGTACACGGCGCCCACACATCAATTAATATCAAACATCCTAAGGGGAAGTCCCCAACACGAGGTTAGGCAAGACACTTACCTCAACCGATCAACTCAACTCGATATCACGTTCTTGCCACGAGTATCCGACTCCAAATGGCTCAAATCTAATCAAATCAATTGCATAGTGTAAATAATCCTACAAGTAACTACTTTAGCAAATGAATTCGAAGTTAAGGAATGAAATAGGAAAAACGGCCAAAAAGTCTCCCCGGGCTCACGACTCGGAATCGGGTAAAAGTTATCAATCTAGAACACCCATTCACTCACGAGTTCACTCGTCCAAAAATTATTCCATTCCAACGCCTAGAACTCGATCAAAATCCAAAAGTTCAATTGGGGAACTTTTCCCTAACTTTTTCACTCAAATCCTTGATTAAATGAAGAAAATTTCTATAGATTAATGAAATATGCACGAATTAGAGTCAAGAATTATTACCCACTTATTTCCTCTTCAAAAATCATGCAAAATCGCCTTCTCCCGAGCTCTAAATTGATTTTTGAGTAATGGACAAAAAGCCCTCGATTCTGCCCTCTTGAACCCAGCAATTTCCGCACCGGCGGAAGAATCAACAAAGGTGCGAAAGTCACTTAAACGGGCTGGGTCAACACCTGCGACCCCTGGGCCGCATCTGCGGCTCCGCTTTTGCGGGCAACCAGCCGCACCTGCGAGCCCAGCATGCCTGGCCTTTTTCTGCATCTGCGAATTCCCATGCGCATCTGCGAGTCCGCACATGCGGCCTCCCCTCCGCAAGTGCGAAACACCAGAACCAGCAACACCAAATTTTTCCCAAGTCCAAATTCCTTCCCGTTAAGCATCTGAAACACACCCGAGACCCCCGGGACCTCAACCAAACCTACCAACCAGTCCTATAATATCATTCGAACTTAGTCGAGCCTTCAAACCACATCGAACAACACCAAAAACATGAACTAAACACGGATTCAAGCCTAAGAACTTAACATTTTTCCAAATTCTACAAACGATGCCGAAACACATCAAACCTTGTCCGAATGACCTCAAATTTGACACACAGGTCACCAATGGCACTACAAACCTACAGCCACTTCCAGAATTCCATTCCGAGCTCGATATCAAAATTTTCCCTATCCGCCGAAATCGCCGGAAATCTAACTTTCGCCAATTCAAGCCTAAATCTACTACAGACCTCCAAAACACATTTCGGACGCGCTCCCAACCCTAAGATCACTCAATGGAGCTAACGGAGTCGACGGAATCCCATTCCGGATCTGTCTTCACACAGTTCCGATTATCCAAATTCTAAGGCTAAAATTCACATCTAGGGACTAAGTGTTCCAAAACTCTCCGAATTCCATAACCAATCACTCTGACAAGTCCCGATAGCGGAAAAAAACATGGGGAATGAAGTTATTAGGGGATTGGGGCTCTAAATCTCAAAACGACCGGCCGGATCGTTACAGCAATATGATCGACTAACCAATTTACAACCATAAAATCGACGACATGGGTTTGCAGACCGTGATATAGTCAGTGGGCTTTAAATCCACAGTGGCAAATATCCATTCCATTGCGAGAAGTTATTGATTTTTGTGACATGGAACTGATAAACGAGAAAGATGAGGAAGAAACCAGATAAAGATTCAAGCTTGGGCACCTTAGCTTCAGTCGAAGGGAAAAATTGAGACTTTGAAAGGGGAAGAAGACGAAAGAAGAAATAGGGCTTTTTGAGAGAAATAATGGGAAAATCGGGTGTTTTAAAGTGGGTCTAACTTGTGGATTTTTTTTTCACCGTTGGAATATCCAACTAAACAAATATTAATAACATTCACGCACTTACCATGTGTGGAACCGCTCCTTTGGCCGGTCATGCGCTGTGTTTAAATGGTATAGACCAAAATAGAGCAAGGTGTTCAATAGGGAAATCGCCAAGTTAAGGTGTCAAAATAAAAACTGGAGCCAAGTTTAAGAGGCCGTCTATATATTTGCCCTTTACAAAAACACGTACGACCGAAGCTTTACTTATTGTATAGTAGTTAAATATGCCCCCAAAATCTTTACAACTCAAAGCAAATTTACAGCTACCTCAAACACGTTCAGCTAGCTATGGTATTCTGGATCTAATTTTAATCGAGAAAATAGAGCTTAACAGTTAGTTTGCTGGGTGGTTTTAAGATGTTTTTGGTGTTATTTTTACCATAATTTATTTCACACTCAAATTTAACTTCTTATCTATTTTTTTTCTTTATTTCTTGTTCATATATTTTCTAATTCTACGTGATTGCCATGAAAATTTTGATCTCCTTCTCTATAAATATCAGTACACACTCTACCATTAGCTGTAACACAACCAGTTATGGGGCAAGAAAACATAATCTACGGCCACAAAATCTCCATATATACTAGTTAGAATAGAAATGATAATAAGATATTAGAAAATGCAATAAAAATATAAATAGCAAAAAAGACTTCTAGTACCATATGATACCAATATGATATACATGTATACCAACAGAGTATATGATTGCTCTTGAATATTGTGACAACTATCTGCGACTATACTGATGTACCAAAACATTAAAGGATGTAATAATAGTATGAGAAATTACATGCTTGCAATGCAACTTGCTCATTCCATATACTAACAGGGTATATAGTTGTATGGGATCGTTCCAACAATTGCCTATAACTATAAAAACTATTACATAATACACATAATCTATGTCCATCGGCACAAAAAAATTCTAGTACTGCATATCATGTTCATATAAATAATTTCAGAATAGAATTCACTTAAAATGCAGCTAAAACAACAAAAAAAATATTTAAGCTACCATATGATACCAATATGGAATATAACTATACCAACATAGTATACAGTTTTATTGGTTAATTCTCGGCAACTATATGACTATACTACTATTACATAACACACATGCATAAAGAGAAAAATAAAAAAAATAGCGTACCACATATTAATATAATAAAGTATTTCTAGATATTGTACTATATTACTATTATTAAAAGAAGATCAAATAGTGTACCAATTAAATGTAGCTAATACAATCAAAATATGATTCAACTAGCATATGATATCAATATAGTATATAGCTATATTAATAGGGTATATAGTTGTACGGGGTCATTCCAACAACTGCATATCAATATAAAAATTATTACATAATACACAAAATCTATGTCCATAGGTACAAGAAAATCCAACACAACGAAACATGATCATATAAATCATTTCAAAATAAATTCACTTAAAAATACAACTAAAATAACCAAAAAATATTCCAACTATCATATGATACCAGTATGACATATAATTATACCAATAGGGTATATATTTCTAATAATTAATTTCAGGCAACTATATATGACTATACTATTATTACACAATACACACGCATAAAGAGAAAAATCAAAAAATTGTGTACCACATATTAATATAATAATGTATTTCAAGATATTGTATTATAATACTATTATATAAAAAAATGCATAAAGAAAAAATCAAAATAATTACATAATACACATCATAAAGGAAAATTAAAAAAATTCAAGATATTGTACTATGCTACTATTACCAAAAAAAATTAAATAGTGTACCAATTAAATGTAGTTAATACAACCAAAAAATGTTCCAACTAACATATGATACCAGTATAAAATATAGTTATGCCAACAGAGTATACAATTGTACGCAATGAGTTTAAAATAGATTTTTTTTGGGAAAATTTCATATAAGAACAACTTGGCTCCCTATATTTCAATTTTATAGCCCATATTTTAATTTACAACCAACTAACCCAGAAATAATAGGATAAGATTCAACATTCAACTCCAATATATTCTCAAAATTATTATTTATTTTTAAAAAAGATTGCTCAAGCTTTTAAGTTAATTTTTGAATCAGTTTCTGTGACTCATATATTAGTTCAACAAACCAAATCCATTTGGGTGGTGAAAATTAGATTTTTAACAAGCTTAAATATGTGGGTTTAGATTTCGAATTTGATTTTGTGAGAAATTTGGAGTTTGTGTTATTTAGACTTGTTAGAAATAGTATAAGGAGGTTGTATATAAAATTTTAAGTCATTTAATGGAGATTTGGACTGGTTTTGAACATGAATTGCAACTGAAAATCGTGAAAGAAGTTTGTCTACAGTCATTTGTATAAAGGTGTATAAAAGTGTATAATAGTGTATAAGATGTGTTTATACGCTCATATACACTATTATACAAGATTATACATAATTATACAAAAAATTGACTTCGTCTTCTTCCTTGAATCTTTTCTGAAATTTAACTCGAATCTACTCCAAATCACTTCAAATTTATTTTTTGAACTCCTTTTGATATTTCAACCTATTAGAACAACACACAATCCAAACAACTAACAAACTCAAAACATCATATTTTCGAAAGCAAAGCTTTGAATGACCTTCAATGGTGGACTTCTACTCACCAATTTTCTTACATCATAACCAGGCGATATAGGGGAAAAGCATAAAATACACGGACCCTTAAAGCATATGTGGAAAATGTGAGAAGAAGAGAGAATGAATGAAATAGTTGTGAGAACACAGATTTAACTCCATAGCTTTTAGAAGAAAAAAAAGTAAGAACACAAATTTTGAATTTGCTAGTGCTTTCAAAATATGTACAATATAGGCTAGGTCGGGTAAAACTTAAAAATATAGGCTATTTTTTATTATGGTGTGAACTCGTGTGTATTTTCTTGTAATTCTTTAATTTTTTTTAATTCAATTATTAAACTAAAATAATATCAGTTGTCAATAAAAATTTCAAAAAATTCTAAAAGGACCTAATTGTAAGAGTATACCGTTACGTTATATAGTATACTATAATAGTATATCATTGGAATGAACTGTATATCAAAATGGTATATCGTATATCATTTAAGTATACAGTACAAATACTTCTTCGCAGTTCAACGCAATAAATTATATAATATTGAACTAACCAAAATGATATATAATACGTTATTTTGGTATATAGAGGATTGGTTTATTCCTTAAAAAAATTAGTAGTATACTATTGTAGTTAATTATATACTCTTGAATTAATTAGTGTACACCAATACA
The DNA here is from genome assembly GCA_005239505.1 of Nicotiana paniculata. Taxonomy (NCBI): domain Eukaryota; kingdom Viridiplantae; phylum Streptophyta; class Magnoliopsida; order Solanales; family Solanaceae; genus Nicotiana; species Nicotiana paniculata. Next base: position 10,849 of record ML340751.1, on the reverse strand, counting down.
GTAGATACTATACTATTTTGGTATACAGTACAAACTTATTACCCGCCATAAAATGGTGCACAGATAGTTCCTAAAACTGAGAAATAACCTTTCCATTAGTTTTGTAGTCAAATATTCTCAAAATTGGCCAAAACCTACGGTATGCACACAATCTTCTTCCTCTGTTCATATGTCGGCTCAACCGTTGAAAATTGTAAACTTCCGGTGATCCTCCAACAAAGGTCCCTACTTCTACTAAATGCTTTTCGCAAGTAATTATCAATTCGATTTTCTTTGTCGCCGATCCAGCTTATCCTTCCCCCTATGGTATTGAAGCAACAACTTTTTGCCAATGTGCTAGTTTCGATGACCTAATAATTCCCGTCAATCGTAAATTCTGTAGATATGGCCGGATTTTCTATATAGTATGTACAACAAATTCAAGAGAAAAAAAGTAAATGGGCAGTGGGGTAATAGGTTTGGGTTGGTGTCGCGCCCCCCTTTCTCCCTGAGCGCTCCTTTCGGGGCCGGTTGAAAGGGTTTATGACATTGGTTGGGACAACTCGTTCCTTTTGGGAAAGGGGTTTTGAATCTATTAAGGTGTGTGAATTCCAAAGAAGCTGAAAAGATTATGAATGAGGTACACTCAGGAGTATGCGGTCCCCATATGAATGGATATGTCCTCGCCAAGAGAGTCACCACCTAACGATTTAACGGTGTGTTAGGGCACCTAAGGGGTTCACTTACAACTACGTTACTAATCAGAGATTGGGTAAGGGCTTAAAATTATCCTAAGGGGAAGGTGTTAGGCACCCCTCAGGATCCACAAGTGTGGTTCCCGGCCAAATGATTTCTGTGAATTTGTACAATTAGCAAATAACAAGTAAAGGCTCAAATAAGAGGGGATTTAAGTCTTAAGCATACAGATGTTTGAAAATAGTAAAGGAGATTAGACTTTGAAAAGGATTACGAGCTAAGCATATAAAAGGTATACTAGGTTTATAATAATATGGATCCCATCAATGCAATACCCGGTAATCACTCCTTGAAGAGGGGCTACACGTGGTATTAGCGCACCGGTAATCATATCCATATTCTACCCTTTCCCACCCAGTAAAAGCAACTAAATCGAGTGTTGGTCTCGACCTCTAATGCATGCTGTTACTCGTCCCTTCCTATCAGTCCCGGAGGAAATTAGGACTCCTATCCTAAAGGAGGTGCTAGGCAAACCCTCAGGTTTTAAAGGTGAAAATGCTAAGGCGACATATGATGAACAAATAGAACTGCAGATAAAGGAGGTAGCACATAAACAGGAAAGGGCTCAAATACCTCCACAAATAGTGCACATAAACAGCATGTCTCATACACAATTAAGGTATAGGTTCAGATCCTACGCATGGTGTCTAAGTGATAGTAATAAAGACAGATTTATTGCATAACTCAGAGAGGAAGTCTTAATCAGACTTGCCTACTGGTTTTAAGCATGCTGACAGTTGAACACTAATCACAAATGACAGTTCTGGTTATATTTTTTAAGTTGATTACCTAAGGCTTGCCTAAGTGTAAGATAACATGCAATTCTAGGTGTTGAAGATGTGCAAGACTAATTACCAGTTGTTTAGAATAGGGAATTGTTTTAGATACCTGTATTTAGACTAAGTGCAGTTAAACGAATACGATCCTATAGCATGATGTCTAATGCAGCATGATGCATAGTAACCTAAACAGGATTTCTAAATGCACATAAAATCACAACATTATGCACCGTCTCAGGAGTAACATAGGTGACAGAGTTTAATCGTTATTTACCTAGAACGGGATCTCTACGTGTATAGCATGATGAGACATGATTGCAGTTTTGTTACCATTATTTATTTTAAGACATGACTTCTAAATGAAGCTTCAAGACACGTTTATAGAAACTTACTTAATCATTTGTCCTATAGGCAGGATCTCTAAGTGAGGGCAATGAATGATGATGTGCTGAAAGGAAAACAGTATATATGAGCCTAAGTAGCATGATATCATGGCATGTTTTACCTAAACATGGTTGCTATTGCGCATAGAGAAAATAAACCTAGAAACATGGTCTCTACCCTTAATTATACTACAACATGCGTATCACCCACCCATTTTCACTATCCAACCCCAGAGTTGTTTACAATTAATTATTACAGACCATGGGATATGAATTACACAACTGAAGTAGAAGAAAAATAAGAAGTTAACTATAGGGAGCCTACAGAATAGGCTCAAGTCTTCAGGTCCTCAAGCCAGGTAATGTTTCACAGCCTTTTCACAATCCGGATGTGTCAGAGTTCCCTAAAGACCTCAAGGGATCCCGGGCAGTGCTCACACCAAGATTTCATAGCTAAGATAGAGTAAGTGCAGTGCGGAATGGCCAGTCTTTGTGTGTCAAAGTTCAGAGGGAGCTCAAGGGTCCCAAGGCAATGCTCACACAGAGGGGGTAGAACTTAAAGGTCTAGGAATCAAGTGAAGTGCAGGAGATAGTTTTGAAAAGGTTGAGTTGGAAAAAAGTTTTTTTTTTTTTTTGAAACAGCTTGTTTGAAATAAGTTTTGGAAAACAACATAAGATTTTACTTTAAGAGAGAAACTGTTTGAAAGAGAAAGAGAATACGGCAATCAGAACAACAACTCAGAACAAAACATCACATAGAACAAGTATAAGGGAGAGGGTACAATTTAAGAATCATACTAGTAAAGCAATAAGTATTGAGGGGTACTAAGGGGGTAACATGCTGAGTATAAGGGAGAGGGTACAATTTAAGAATCATAGTAGTAAAGCAATAAGTATTGAGGGGTACTAAGGGGGTAACATGCTGAGTATAAGGGAGAGGGTACAATTTAAGAATCATACTAGTAAAGCAATAAGTAGACATGTTAATTACAAGGTAAACAACAAAACCATAAGTAAAAGCATAATATAAATAAGATGAATTGAAATACCAAGAGAAGCATGTTGTTTTTGAGACTTTAAACTAAATTGAGGACATACCAGTTAAGAGAGAATAAGAACAGAATGAAGAGCAAGAGAGTACAATACTTAGTCTTGGCTTGCAGCCGACTGAGAGTAGCAAATAACCAGAAAGAGAGCAAGAGAGAGGATGTGTATGTGTGAGAGAGGGTTTAGAACAATGTCTCTGTTTGTTTTTGATAATGAAAGAGCAGAGGTACTTATAGTTTTGAAAACAGGCAGAAGAGTATGGTAACAAATAATAGTTCACCCCAATTATAGAAGTAAATTACAATTAGAATTCAATTAATACAAGTACTCCCTTTAATTAAGGAGTAAATATTCAAACGGATAAAAACAATGATAAACAAGGAAAAGAATCAATTAAGGGAATGATTTTACCACATAAGGAGTAGTAAAAGTATATAGCACGCAATCAAGACTGAATACAAAATATACCAATTAAGGAAAGTGTATAAGAATTAATTGACAGCAGGTTTATTCATAAAAATAAGGCAAGAGATGATTCAGATTTTAAAAATTAGTGAGGAAATCTTCAAATCACAGGAAATCAGTGTTACTCAAAGGAAAATACCACCATTTTAAGGAAATATTCGAAAATAAGGCAATCAGTATTACTCAAAGGAAAATACTCGAAAATCAGTAAAGAGTATGGTGTAAAAATCACTAAAGCACTAATCATACTTATTCAGAGATTCAAAAATGGTAAAACTATACTGGAATAACACATATTAAGCAAAAATCAGAAACCCTAATCACGAAATTAGGGATACATATCAGAAAATAGCAGATAATTAAAGGAATCAATAGATAATCATAGTCTAGGCAGAGGTGACAAAGAATCAGAAACCCTAATCAGTAATTATAGAGAAAGAAATCACAAAATACATAGAGTATACACACGAGCAAGGTAGTCATGCTAGAATGGTAAACAACATTGCAAAATAAACTCAGATTCACATATTGAACCCAGAAATTTGGAGCTTTTTTATCAAAATGAATCAAACAAAAAGAGAACGGCTCAAATAATGCTTAAACACGATAAAATCTCAAAAATAATACTAAGAAACTAGAGGAAGAACTGTTTTGAAAAATATCTTGAAACCCTAGTTTTGAGAAGTGAAGAGTCGTTTCAGAAAACAAGAAGATCTATGAGGAAAAAATGGAAAAACCTCAGAATACGTATAGACCTGTGACAGATCTAAAAGGATCTGGAGGTTTAAAGTTAGGGTTTCCAAAGAGAACCCAGAAAGGAGAAGAGAGTAACTCGAAATTGCCGGTTTTAACCGGAAAGTGTAAAGATCTTACTCGGACGGCCATGGGAGGCCGCAAAAATGGAATGAGATCGTAGAGGTGAGTGGACTGCCTCTGGTTCACTTGAANGGGGGGGGGGTAGTCTTAGGTTAATTATGGTAATAGGCGATCTGGACCGTTGATTGAAATTAATCAGCGGTTGGGATTAAACAGGTACTTGGGCTGGGTAGGATAGTGTATTGGGCTTGGGGGTCTGGGCTAGTTTAATTGAGTTAGGGACCAGGATTAATTAGGCTGAAATTTAAATAAAGAATGGGTATTTGTTAAATACCTATTAAAATTAGATAAATAATTAATAACAATCGCTAATAATCATATAAAATGAAATTAAGGCTAAATTGGTAAAATTAAGGTAATTAATTAATATAAAAAATATAAAATGAATAATTATTGATTTAAATAGCAGAAAATGTATAACTAGGCGATAATTGCAAATTTATATGGTCAAATAATGCCAAATTGGCTAATTTGTGAAATAATTAAATACTAATAAGATTAAAAATGATATATTGAGCTGGGAAATATTTTGAAATTATTTAAAATGTAATTTATGAATAATTGTTGAATATAAAGTGATGAATAAATTAGAAAAATAAATTGATAAAAATATGGAAAATTATGGGGAAAATACCAATTATTATAAAAAGTGATTTTAAAGGTATATATGCAAATTTAAAAATAATTTGAGGAAAAATTAGGTATCAACAACTGGATAGGTATGAATTGTAATTAATTTTTAAATTGGCAAAAACGAGTAATTAATTTGAGTCAAATGGGTATATTGTGTAGTTTCCCCAATTTTATCTATCATAGAACATATTTTTGAAGGAGTCATCTATTTATTTTGAAACCTTTTATTGTGAGTGCTTAAAAAGGTACTTTCTGAGAGTAGTTTGTATTTGACCAATACATTTAAAATATAATTTTACCAATATCATATCAAATATTTGTGCTTGGGCGAGCTTCTAATTATTTTTTTCAGATTTTGCTACTACTCATAAAATATAATATCTTCCCCCTAAAAATTTAGCCAAATACCTTACCTCTCTAAATAAGAATTTTAGGAAGGAATTAAAAGCTAATTTAATCAACGGAATTATTATCAGTTACAAAGTCTTATTTGAATAATTAGTAATGGAGGATTTTAAATAGATTTTTAATTAGAAAGTCCTTATTTGAATATGTGGAATGCCCATTTTGCAGTCAATCAAAAATTTATTTAAATAATTCAAAAGTAAAATATATCGATTCTTTTACCATTATTTCAAAATAGATTTTTTAGTGGATAAAATAAAATTTCAGTTAAATATTTAAAACTTGAGATAAAATAATATTAAAATTTTGAATCAAGAAAAGATATTTATTTCCTTTAATCTTGAAAACGAATAATAAAATCGGTTTAAACTAATATTAATAATTTGAATCAACAAAAGAAATATATTTTCTTTAATGCTGTGAATAAATAATTAAGTCTTTGAAAATCTAACAACGAAAAAATTACACATTTGACCTCACGACTAGAAATATTTATAGTCGCTCGCCAATATGCATATATTTGTCACGCCCCGAACCTGGGGGGAGAGAACGGCACCCAATGCCTCACCTATCCTTGCGTACTAACTTGCAAATAAGGGACTCTAAACATATGATGTCATACTTGGCCATGGGCCACATTGCAAGACAACTGCGAATGCTGACTAAATGTCGATATAAAACTGGGCCGACAAGGCCGTCATAATTATTATAGCTGACAAACCAACCAAATATACATACAAGGCCTGCAAGCCCAACATACTGCACTAACTGACAGAATATGTCTACAAGCCTCTACTGATGGATATACAGTGATTGAAACAGCTCCCCGAACTACTCATAGCATATATACATATATATATATATACAAGATGTACGTAAGGCTCTAGACCCGGCAACTCCGAAAGGCATGGAGCTTACCGATCAAGCTGAACTTGGGCAACGCTTAATGAGGAGGCCTACCCGTCTGTCTGTCTGAACCTGCACGCATGAAATGCAGCACTCCCATAAAATGGACGTCAATACGAAATAATGTACCGAGTATGTAAGGCAATATACTGAAAGCTGAAATTGAACTGATAATATAATAACTGCAAGTAGCTGGAAGTCAAAGATAATCTGAAGATATGCTTACCTGTCGATACTGACTCAACTCTCTCAATATAGTAAGTAAAATAGTTGTCGGGCCCTATAAGACTCGGTATATATATATATATATATATATAACTGCTTTGTCGTAGTAGGCTCGCTCATAGGCGCTCGGCCATACTAGGCTCTGTATCTCGGCCAATTGGGCTCGCTCATAGGCGCTCGACCACTGTAGGCTCGGTATATACCTTACCATCTGATCAGAGGTTTCCCAATAGGGGCTTGCCCATTAATTATAGCTCGATGGTAATGAAAATAAAGTAATACTGTATATATAGACTCTCTGCTCTCTTGACTGGAAGAAGGAAATACTCAAATGAATATGAAGTCCCAATAAAGAGAATATTGTAGGTTACAAAACTAGAAAATATACGTAAATTCCGGAACGTGAATTTTTCTTTATGCCTCGTTATCAAACTTGTGTAATTACGATATCATGCAAAATGACGGAAGAGCTTAGCCTTAACATACCTGGAGTAGGAAAAATCCGTAAAGGTTACACCGTACTCCTTTAGAACCGAAAATTTTTTACGTTGTTAAGCTTCTAATAATTCTCGTTGGACTTTTGGTTGAAGAAAGTCTCGTTGGAATTGCTTGCAAAATTTCATTGGAAGCCTTTTTTTCTCGGATGATCTTAGCGTCTGTTCTTGAGTAATTGTGAATCATAATTCACTTTTGTTATTCTCTGATCAAATGAACTAAACTTTTAAAAGAGACCAAATTCTTAAAAGAGACCACTAAACTTATATGACTACTTAGTCATATGTTTGGTTAGCTTCTTTGCTGCTACGTTTTGGGAAGGGGGCGTGTTATCTTATCTCATATTTTAATGATTAACTAGGTAATGTTTCGTTACCCGATAATTAACCAATTACCCGTATAATTAGGAATTGTCTTAAATTACTTAAAATTCTACTTATTTTTAATACACTTTATATATCCCACTATCATGGTCATATGGTACCTTGTATGATACTAATCCGTAATTATTGGGTATTAACGCTCGGCTCATATTTTATCCCCACATGCCAAACTTGGACGAAAATTCATTTTCTTTGACTTGCTTCCTCTTTCACCTTCACGAATTTACTCATCATTTGTGAAATAGCAAAATCCTTATAATCCGCAAATAATTTTTTCCTCGGACTGATGTCAATTACTTTATGACAAATTCAACGTACAATACTACAGGGTGCGACATCGACGGAATTTAATACTACGAAGTATAACATCATCGTAATATTATAATGCAGGACGTAATATTGCAGGGCGTAACATCATTCCCCCCTTTGGAACATTCGTCCTCGAATGTTGGTTGATGCACTTATCATTTTCATAACCCATAGCTCTTGCGAGTACTTTAATATTTTTTCTTTTCACTTAGGCAACTATTCTTTGAATAAATCCAAAGGCCAGGGCATTCCTCCCTTAGGCCTCTTTCCCATGCCATGACTTGTGATCGACTTCCTTTCAATCTCTTATTTGTTGCTACCTCATATCATGCAGCCTCTACGATACTGACCTTGTAAGTGTGCCCATGTGACTCTTCTCTCCCTTTTCCTCCAGCTTTTAGCCAATCTTTAGTCCTTACTTTGTAAACATATACAAGGCTTAATAGGATGTCTCTCTGGGCATCTATAGGTGTACTGAAGTTCTTTGCTCGATACTTTGTAGAACTTGCGAATATGGCTATATCTTATTTCATATACCTGGTTATCCATTCGTATGACTCTACTGCATCTACGTAGGTCACACTATACCACAGTTCTTACTTAGATTTATCGTTACTGAGGTCTGCAACCAACTCCAGATTACTCTCGTTGCTTATACTTAAGACTGATAGTCTAATCTCATCTCATACTGTTGAACTTATCCATCCATTGTCGATTCACCTTAATGTTGATCTACAATCTTCCATTGATAACTTGGAACTTCTTACATAATACATTGCCACTAGGGCTTATGTTGTATCGAGGAATATTTGAAGTGATTTTCCTGATTCATTTGGGGGCGATGCTGTACTTCAATAATCATATTTTATAGCATCCCAATGTGATTCACCTTACGTGGGTATTTTAATTCCGTACAATTCGTGAAATCCTCTTCAAATCATTGCTCAATCGAAGGCCCGAACGTCATCATTTATCTACAACAATTACACCCTTATTCTATTACCAGGGCAGCATTCCACCTCTTCTATATGCCATTTGTCTTTGACTCCCTTGAGTTCATTCAGGCTATAGTGAGCTTTGTATAACTTAGAAAAACCATATGCTCTTCTTGTTTTCATGGGCTTAATCATGAGGACTTATCCATTTTCATTACCTTCTCACTCGCCCGTTCTTATTACTCATGTCTTCTAGAACGTTGTCGCTTCACCATCCAATAGCTTGCGACCTACACATATCTATTTATATTACTTGCAGCTTTCAACTTGCTTGCATCATAAATTTCCTTATGTTATTTTGGAACATCAAGCGAGACATCACATCGTCTCTAACTCTCCTTCACTCTCTTAGCTAGACCTCTTGATATTTAAAATCCATAGGTTGGAAGATATGCCACTGACGACGCCGCTATCATTCTTAGATACTTAATCCCAGTGCTTTTAGCCTTCTATCTGAAGTATAGATTATTCACCACCTTCTGCACATGAGTATCCCGTACGTTGTTCACCTTTATCTTACTTACCTTAAAATCTCACATCACATCTTCTATCTCTTTCATGACCTCCCTTCCACATAGATATAATTCACATCCACATCTTGAAGTTCTATAATAATATTTGCACCTCTGGTGCATACACAATTCGATGGAAGCTTCATACTAACTTCTGATGAGGCTAATACTCTTCTAACTGGCTTTATCATAGAGCCGTTATAGAATATAGTTGTTGTACTATATGTCTTGTACCTATGATATTAAGAGCAATCCTACAATGTTCTCAGTCACGAGGTCTATAATTTTCTAGGTCCAATAATCCGACTCCTGATTTACTTTGTTGATGTAACTCTTTAGTTTCTTTCTCCTTTTGATCAAGCTTTATGCTTAAGCTATCTTCCGATCTGTGGCTTATGGTGTTACTTTAGCCTTTCATGGACGCTTATGGAATATCCATGATACCATCATCTAAAAATTCAATCCTTTGTACATGACCTGAACTTAATTCTTTATTTTAACTTACACCGGAGTCTTCTACGACTGTACGATTGCCAACATATACGTTGCATGGATAATACTCTAAAATCTTGAGTGCATTCAAACGTAACAAATTCTGGATCATTGATCGAGTAACTTCTTTCATTCCATCTTAGCTTTCTTTCAACGTAAGCTATTACTTTTTCTGGTCTTTTTGCCCCCTTGTCGCGTCCATGTTTAACCAAAGAATTAGACTCTTTGACTAAAGCTTATTTTTAAGATGAATACGGGTTACTGATAATTAAGATAATGGAGAAAAATGAATAATAGACAATATTGCAGAAATATAAAGTTGATTGTATTCGAGAATCAAATGTTTTTACAAGTTGTATTCTCCTCCTTTATATAGGAGATTCCTACAACGTACGACTCTTGCTATGGTTACTCATTAATGACTAATTATGACATTAATGAGGCATTACAAAGGATAACAGTAATTGGGGTTCAGTTACATAACGTTCGAGTAATCAATTGTGGGTCTTTGAATCTGCTCGTAGCTTGTCTAGATTCATTCTGACCGTGCCTCTCTCCCGTTTTGATCAAGTTGAGTTTCCCGTGGCTGATAAGTTCGTAGGTTTACTAAATCGTTCCTCGTTGTACCGTGTCTCTTCAAGGAGTCACGTCCAGCTGCATTTCTTGTGTCCACGTGACTGGCTGGGTTGTCAAAAGTTGGCTTACGTGTGAAACTCTTTTTTACCAATACAGATAGTCCCCCCCCCCCCCCNGGGAATATTTTTCCTCCGCTTTTCCTTGAATCATTGTATCCTTCTCTGCACCATAGGCGTCATTTGTCACTTCCATTTAATGCTCATACCACATGTCCTTTACGGATTGGTTCTGCATTTACTCAGCACCTTTTAGGGCTTTTTGCGGCTGTGCCAGTCTCGAAGTGACATCTTCAATTATGACTTTTCACCATTATTTTCTTTTTTCTTTATGTTTGACGGTTGTCTTCAAGTATAAATACATGTTTTCTTTTCTTTGATTCCACGAAACACTTTCCTAACTTCGTCTTTTGTAAAGAACTTTCTTCTTTGCCTTTGTAAACATGTCTTCTTCAAACCAACCTCAAAGAGTAATAGATATTGAAAGTTTAGCGCCTTCTTCTGTTCCGACTAAGAGTCGGAGGGGTGGTAGACTTAGAAGTCTAGGATCCACTCCTTCGAGGGGCTTTTCTTCTTC
>MDKI01218612.1:0-10549 GCA_005239505.1 Nicotiana paniculata | reverse complement strand
ACATACTGAGTACACGTTGTTTTTGTACTCATGCTACACTTGCTGTGCATTTTATTGCACAGGCACTTTCATACCAATGTGGAGGATTCGAAGACTTAGGCGAGCTGCATCATCTGGAGGCGATCCGCAACTGACAGAGTCTCCCTCGTATTTTATTTATTTTTATTTTAAATTTTCCTTGTCCAATTTGAATTTCGGACAGGCTTTGTGATGATTGTATAAATTCTTAGAAATTGCTCATGTAATTGTGACACTGGGTTCTGGGATGTGCTGGGATGTATTTTCTAGAGTGTAATATTTAAACTATTGTTTTACTTAACAGATTTGTATTTGGCTAATATGTAATAAAGTGAAAGGAAATATTTTTCATAAATGCTAAAATCGAAAATTTATTTCAATTAAATAATGATTGGCTTGCCTGACAATGATGTCCGGCGCCATCACGACCGTAGGGATTTTGGGTCGTGACACTGACAGTGGAGTCCGGCGCAATCATGACTTTAATAGATTCTGGGTCGTGACAACATGGTATCAGAGCACTAGGTTCCCTTAGGTCTCACGAGTCATGAGCGAGTCTTGCGGATCGGTACAGAGACGTCTATACTTATCTTCGAGAGGCTACAGGGCTGTTAGAAGTACTTCCCTTCTTGATTCCTCATCGTGCGATTTGATTCCTTTGAGGCTTATGCCTATGATTCTTCCTACTCAATATTACGTGTCGTGAAGCACTTGCTATGAATCAGGAATTTGAGGAATTGAAATGGTGCTACGGATATGATACGAGATGTTTTCCATGTGTAATTGGTTGGGGATGTTTTTAAGGCCATCCAGAAGGATAATATGTTGTTTCAACTTAGTAGCTGTGTTTCTGAGTGTAATGACCTGACCGATCATTTTGCGTATTAGGACCCCGCTACCCTAAATAAGACTTCCAGTAGCGGCTTATTATGAATTTTGACCTGCAGGGTCGGGTGGTTCGGGATTCGGAAGTGTATAGAGTGCTATAGGGACACTTCGTTCCTTAAGGTTGGCCCTTTTGGCCAAATTTAAATTTGGTCAACATTTTCAGTAGACGACCTCGGAATCGAGTTCTGGCAGTTCGAGTAGCTTTGTATGATGATTTAGGACTTGGACGTATGTTAGGAATGGGTTTTCGATGACCCGGGAGCGTTTCGGCGCCCAATATAGAAATAGGAATTTCCATAAGTTTAAAATTTGGTTTGGAACGTGATTTTATTTTATCGAGGTCCGAACGGAATTTGGAGACCAAGAATAGTTCCGTTATGTCATTTATGAATTGCTTGCAAAATTTGGGGTCATTCCGAGTAGTGTAGGTCGGTCCGGCGCATCGTTATAGAATCCAAAAACTTGAAGTTCTAAAGTTATGATTTTAGGGGTTTTGGTAGGTGATTTTGAGTTTTAGCATTGTTTTGAGTGTTCCAAAGGCTCAAGCAAGTCCGTATTATGATTTGGGACTTGTTGGTATATTTGGACGAGGGCTCGGGTGGGCCCAAGGGCCTCTCGGGCACCCAAAGGGGCTAAAACCCAGCTAAAATAGTTGCTGCTGCACCTGTTCTGGTGTGACCGCAAGTGCGCTTTCCTAGTCGCAGGTGCGGGACCGCTCCTGCGGTCCCAAGCATCACAGGTGTGACCGCAGGTGAGGTCCCCCTTTCTCGCAGGTGCGGACAAAGGTCCGCAGGAGCGGAACCACTGGTGCGCCCATCCCTCCGTAGGTGCGATACCAGCCCCACTCGCCCACTTCCGCAGGTGCGAGCCTCAGCTCGCAGGCGCGAGACCGCAGGTGCGGTCCTCGAGCCGCATGTGTGGAGCCCCTGTAGGCCAGGCAGTATGTTTCCTTTAAAACACGGGATTTCAGCCCTTTCTTTCATTTTCCACCACCATTAGAGACTTGGGAGCTTGGGGAAGAAGGTTTCACAACCTAGCTACTAAGGAGGTAAGTCAATTCCACTCTAACACTAGTTTCAAACACAAATTACTAGTTAAATTCCCTACTAATTCATTGAAAAATCAAGAGTTTGGTAGTAAATTTAGGGTTCTTGAGAAATTGGTGAATTACCCATTTATTGCTATGAATTCAAGTAGAAACCACATAATAACGATCCTTAGGCTATGGGTAAGTGATTCCTTTGAGAATTTTTGGAATTTGAGCGTGTGGGCCCGGGGTTGAATTGGGAATTTCTTCAAGAATGTTTAATTATTGAATAAATAGGGTAATTTCCCTACCTTGAGCTTATATTGATATAATTGTACCATATTTGGCTAGTTGCGAGTCCTCGGGTGTAGAGTTCGGAGTTCGGGCGCATCCTTGGTCCGAGGGGTAGATTCGACACAAGGTGAATCTCTTTCTAACCTTGTAAGAGGGAGTTGTCCCCCTAGGTGTTCTATATGCTATGTGTATTTTCTTTGGGGGCTACGTGCGTACAAAGTGACGAGAGTCTGTACGTAATTACTATTATGTTATGCCAGGTAGTTTAAGGGCTCACACGCATGTTTTATGTGATGTATATGTATCCTTAGCGTACCTTGAGGTGCTTATTATCATTGAATTAGTGTAGAAACGGGGAAAGTTGCATTTGAATTCCCAGTTGATTAATCCATGTTACAAGTATAGCCCCTACGGAGCTTATTGATAAATTCGGTATGTATATGTATATATGAGAGTTAGCACTCGAGTCGCATGTATGATTCGTGATCGAGGGAAGCTTTATGATATTCAGTATAAGTGTGTCAGCACTCGAATCGCATGTATGATTCGCGACCGAGGGAAGCTTTATGGTAATTTGGTATAAATGTGTCAGCACCCGAGTCACAGGTATGATTCTCGAGCGGGGGAAGCTTTACGACTATTCAGTGATTAGATATTCCTTCGACTCCGGCTGGTTGTCTTATCCTTGTGTGCGCATGACTATTTGGTACTGTTTTATTGATATTGGCTTGTCATGTATTTGGGAAAAAGGAAAGTGTACATTGTTGTTTATTCTCAGTAGTTACCTGGATTTCTGTTCTTGATACGTATTTGCTGCTCACTGTCTTACATGTCTACTGTATTTCATCATATCCTGTCATATATTATATTGTTGGACCCTAGTGAGCGTCAAGTCAACCTCTCGTTACTACTTCTTCGAGATTAGACGGGATACTCACTGGGTACATATTTATTTATGTACTCATGCTGCACTTTCGTACTTAATTGTACAGGTTCTGAGGCTGGTGCATCTGGTTATCAGACCGGAGTTAGATACTGACTGTAGTGGACCTGATTTTACGGTGAGCTGCTTCTCCTGATGATCCTCAGCAGCGCCTTGGAGTTCATTTGCTTATTTTCCCGTCTACTTATTTCAGACAGTGGGATTGTATATATATATTTTGTCTTTAGTACATCCACTTAGATTACCCGTGATACTCATGATACTAGTTCCTAGCACACACATGGTAGTTGTTTTGGATTTTGGGTTATATATATATATACTTGCATGTTGGCTCACGCTTCTTTATAGTTGCTTTTGGAGCTGAAAATGGGTGATTATCTATTGATGTCATATTTTAACTTGTTAAATTCGGTAAATGGTAAATTAATTAATCGAAATAAGAATGAACACTAGCAAAATTTGTGTTGGCTTGCCTGACCCCTCTGTTGGGCGCCATCACGACCTGAGTTCGGATTTGGGTCGTGACAACGTGGTATCAGAGCTTTAGGTTCACGTAAGTCTCGCGAGTCACAGGTAGAACCAGTAGAGTCTTGCGGATCGGTACAGAGATGTCTATACTTGTCTTTAGGAGGCTACAGGGTGTTAGGAAAACACTCTTTATTCATATTCTATCTTGAAACTGGTGATGTACTTAAACTCATTCTTCTATTCTCTCACAGATTGTGAGGACGCGCGCATCCGATGTTCCTAATCTGGGAGATACTGCTATCCCCGTCGCCCGAGGTCGTGGTAGAGGCAGGGGAAGGGCGTCCCAGAGCTATTCCAGTTGCACTACCGGAGGATCCTATCATAGAGGAGCAGGACGAGGTGCCTCCAGTAGATCCTGCTTCAACAGACTTCATGACAGCGCCAGGATTCCACGAGGTTATGGGCTGTATGATGAGATTCATGGACACCATGTCCTACGCTGGTTTATTTCCAGCAGATCCTGCCACTTCACAGGGGGGAGGGGGAGTCTAGAGCCCTACCAGCCAGGCCGTAGGACAGGCAGCAGCAACACATCATACCCCGGGTACACTGCCCGTGGGTGGTACCCAGCCTGTAGTAGCAGCACCGGAGCCCAGACCAGCTGCGGATGGCGATCAGCAGAAGATGTTAGACAGATGGACTAAGTTGCGCCCTTGAGTCCTCGGGGGTGAGCGAGGTGAGGATGCCAAGTACTTCATTGATAGGTACATGGATAGACTGCACAACATGAGGATCCTAGCGTCCCATGGAGTGGATTTCACCACATTCCAGTTAGAGGGCAGAGCTCGGAGGTGGTGGCAGTCTTATATTCTCAGCATGCCAGCATATTCTCCTACTGTCACTTGGGAGCAGTTCACATAGATGTTGTTTGTCAGATATATTCCACCCTCTAAAAGGGAAGAGTTGCGGGGTCAGTTTGAGCGGTTAGAGCAGGGGTAGATGTCCGTGATAGATTATGATGCCATATTTTCAGAGCTGTCATGCCATGCACTTATGATATTACCCACCGATGCTGAGAGAGTGTGGAGGTTTGTAGCAGGATTGCATCCAGGTAATAGATCCACCATGGCTCGAGAGGTGGAGATGGGTACTCTTTATCAGCTCGTAGTGGAGATTGCTCGCAGGATCGAGGGTTATCAGTCGAGGAGTAGGGAGCAGGGTCAGCAGGATAAGAGGGCTAGGTTCTCTGGAGATTTTAGGGTTGCCCCAACTAGGAGGAGAGATCACTTTGGGGGTGGTCAGCCCAACAATCCTTCTTATTCATCACCTCCACCACCTCCCCGAGGTGTTCCAGTTCGGCCCCAGTTCAGTGCTATGCCAGAGCACTCCTACCGTCCTCTAGCTATTCAGAATTCTCCTAGTTGTTACTCCAGTCACTAGAGATCCTCCAGTTCTTATTTCAGTGCTATGCCAGATGGTTCACATCGCTCTCTGGCCATTCAGGATTCTTCTTCTTCGGGACAGTAGTATATGCCACCTGTGAGATGTTACGGGGATCTAGGCCATGTGAGGAGGTCTTGTCCCAGGTTTCGGGGCAAGATAGTGCAGCAAGGTTATCAGCCTATGAGTTCAGCACCAGTAGTCCAGCCACCTAGAGGTGTAGGACAGGTCGGAAGGGGTCGTCCTAGAGGGAGAGGCCAGCCAGAAGGGGGTCATCCAACTCATTTTCACTCTAGGGAGCTTAGTCTTCAGGTGCTACAACTAGATTTTATGCCATTCCGGCTAGATCAGATGCAGTGGCCTCAGACGCCGTTATCACATGTATTATCTCAGTATGTGGTAGAGAGGCTTCACTACTATTTGATCCACGATCCACTTATTCATATGTTTCAGCCCTATTTGCTCCTTTCCTGGATGTTTCTCGTGAGTCCTTGGGATCTCCTATATATGTGTCCACTCATGTGGGCTGAATCTGTGGTGGAAGACCGGGTTTATCGGTCTTGTGTGATAACATTCTGTGGGTTCGAGACGAGAGCTGATCTTTTATTGCTCGACATGGTTGATTTCGAGGTCATTATAGGCATGAATTGGCTATCTCCTTATCATGTCGTGCTTGATTGCCATGCCAAGATAGTTACTCTAGCCATGCCCGAGTCGCCTAGGCTGGAGTGGAGGGGTTCTTCAGTCAGTGCAGCCAGCTGGGTTATTTCATTCATTAAGGCTCGACATATGGTCGAGAAGGGTTTCTTGGCTTACCTTGATTATGTGCGGGACACCACCGCCGAGTCCCCGACTATTGATTTAGTGCCAGTTGTTTGAGAGTTTGACGATGTATTTCCTTCCGACCTTCCAGACATGTCTCCTGATCGAGATATTGATTTTTGCATTGAGTTAGCTCCAGATACTCAGCCTATATCCATTCCTCCGTACCATATGGCTCCTAAGGAGTTGAAGGAGCAACTTGAGGAGTTATTAGCTAAGGGGTTTATCAGGCCGAGTGTATCGCCATGGGGTGCTCTAGCTCTATTTGTGTAGAAGAAGGATGGGTATATGCGGATGTGTATTGATTACCATTAGTTGAATAAGGTGACCATTAAGAACAAGTATCCTCTGCCGTGCATCGATGATTTGTTTGACCAGTTGCAGGGTGCTCGCGTGTTTTCTAAGATTGATTTGAGATCGGGTTATCATCAGTTGAAGATTCGGTCCTCAGATGTTTCAAAGACTGCATTTCGTACCAAACATGGCCATTACGAGTTCCTAGTGATGTCCTTTGGCCTGACTAATGCCCCAACATCATTCATGGATTTGATGAATAGGGTGTTCAGGCCGTATATTGATTCCTTCATCATTGTCTTCCTTGATGACATTTTGATCTATTCGCGGAGCTTGGGTGAGCATGAGCAGCATTTGAGAGTGGTGCTTCAGACCTTGCGAGAGCAGAAGCTATATGCTAAGTTCTCCAAGTGTGTGTTCTGGTTAGATTCTGTGGCATTTCTAGGGCATGTGGTATCCGGAGAGGATATCAAGGTTGATCCTCAGAAGATTGAAGCAGTTCAGAGTTGGCCGCGTCCTACTTCAGCTACAGAGATCAGGAGCTTTCTGGGCCTACCAGGTTATTATCACCGATTCGTGGAGGGGTTCTCTTCTATTGTAACTCCATTGACTAGGTTGGCGAAGAAGAATGCCCCGTTTCAGTGTTCCGACAAGTGTGAGACGAGCTTTCAGAAGCTCAAGTCAGGATTGACCTCAGCACCAGTTCTGACATTGCCTTCCGGTTCTGGGATGTATACTGTGTATTGTGACGCTTCACGCGTCGGGTTGGGATGTGTGTTGATGCAGGATGGGAGAGTTATTGCTTATGCTTCACGTCAACTGAAGGTTCATGAGAAGAATTACCCTGTGCATGACTTAGAGTTGGCGGCGATTGTTCATGCTCTAAAGATTTGGAGGCACTACCTGTATGGTGTGTCTTGTGAGGTTTATACCGATTACCGTAGTATGTAGCACTTATTCAAGTAGAGGGACCTTAATTTGAGGCAGCGCCGATGGCTTGAGTTGTTGAAGGACTATGATATCACCATTCTCTATCATCCGGAAAAGGCAAATGTGGTAGCAGATGCCTTGAGCATAAAGGCAGTGAATATGGGTAGCTTGGCCTTCATTGCAGCAGAGGAGAGACCTCTAGCCTTGGACATTCAGTCCTTGGCTAATCGCCTAGTGATCTTTCGGAGCCTCATCGAGTTCTAGCAGATGTGGTTGCTCAGTCTTCATTGTTGGGAGAGATTAAGGCTCGGCAGTTCGATGATTCGTGCTTAGCAGAGCTTCGGGAGACAGTAGTCCAGGACAGGGCCAAAGAGGTTTCTTTGGGCGAGGATGGTGTTCTGAGACTTGAGGGCCGTGTATGTGTTCCTAATATTGATGGCCTGAGGGAGAGGATTCTAGTAGAGGCACACAGTTCTCGGTATTTTGTTCATCCTGGTGCTACGAAGATGTATCGTGATTTGAAGCAGCATTTCTGGTGGAGGCGGATAAAGAAAGACATTGTGGAGTACGTGGCTAGGTGCCTTAATTGCCAGCAGGTTAAATATGAGCATCAGAGGCCAGGAGGCCTATTTCATCAGATGCCCATTCTAGAGTGGAAGTGGGAGCGTATCACTATGGATTTCGTGGTTGGGTTGCCTCGGACTTTGCGAAAGGTGGACGCGATTTGGGTCATTGTGGATAGATTTACCAAATCGACACATTTTATTCCTGTGGCTACTACTTATACTTCTGAGAGGCTAGCCCAGGTCTACATTTAGGAGATAGTCCGGGTACACGGTGTCCATTATATCGGATCGAGGTCCTCAGTTTGCACAATGGGATGGGCACTCAGATAGATCTCAGCACAACATTTCACCCTCAGATTGATGGCCAGTCGGAGCGTATAGTTCAGATATTGGAGGACATGCTCAGGGCTTGTCTGATTAATTTTTGGGGTTAGTGGGACCAATTCTTTCCTTTGGCCGAGTTTGCGTATAATAACAGTTACCAGTCCAGCATCAATATGGCTCCATTTGAGGCTTTGTATGGTCGACGGTGTCGTTCTCCTATAGGGTGGTTTGGCACGGACCTAGTGAGGGATGCCTTGGAGAAGGTGGAGTTGATTCAGGAGAGGCTCCGCATAGCACAATCCAGACGAAAGAGTTACGCGGATCAGAGGGCACGTGATGTGTCATTTATGAAGGCAGATAAGGTTCTGCTGAAGGTTTCACCAATGAAGGGCATTATGAGATTCGGGAATAAGGCAAGCTGAGCCCAAGGTTTATAGGTCCTTTCGAGGTGTTGAGGCAGATCGGAGGGGTTGCTTATGAGCTAGCTTTACCTCCCTGTTTATCAGGAGTTCATACGGTCTTTCATGTATCCATGCTCCAGAGATATCATGCCGACTTTTCTCACGTGGTTGATTTCAGCACTATTCAGTTAGATGAGAAGTTGGGCTACGAGGAGGAGCCAGTTGCTATTATAGATTGGCAGGATCGCCAGTTGAGATCCAAGAGAATTTTTTTCGTGAAGGTCCAGTGGAGGGGCCAACAAGTTCAGGAGACGACTTAGGAGTCCGAGTTGGACATGCGGAGTAGATATCCACATCTTTTCAGCAATTCAGGTATGATTCTAGACCCGTTCGAGGACGAACGTTTGTTTAAGAGGGGGAGAGCAAAATGTCCTGAACATTCATTTTGCTTATTAGGACCCTGTTCCCATAAATAAGACTTCCAGTAGTGGCTTATTATGACTTATGACCTACGGGGTCGGGTGGTTCGGGATTCAGAATTGTATAGAGTGCTATAGGGAAACTTGGTTCCTTAAGGTTGGCCCTTTTGGTCAAATTTGGCTTTGGTCAACATTTTCAGTAGACGACCTCGGAATCGAGTTCCAGCAGTTCCAATAGCTTTGTATGATGAATCCGGACTTGGACGTATGTTCGGAATGGGTTTTCGATGACCCAGGAGCGTTTCGGCGCCCAATATAGAAATAAGAATTTCCTTAAGTTTGAAATTTAGTTTGGAACGTGATTTTATCTTATCAAGGTTCGAACAGAATTTCAAGATGAGGAATAGTTCTGTTATGTCATTTATGACTTGCCTGCAAAATTTGGGGTCATTCTGATTATGGTAGGTCGGTCTGGCGCATCGTTATAGAATCCAAGAACTTGAAGTTCTTAAGTTATGGTTTTAGGGGTTTTGGTAGGTGATTTTTAGTTTTGGCGTTGTTTCGAGTGTTCTGAAAGCTCGAGCAAGTCCGTATTATGATTTGGGGCTTTTTGGTATATTTGGACGATGGCTCGGGTGGGTTCAGGGGCCTCCTGGGCACCCAACGTGGCTAAAAACCAGCTAAAATAGCTGTTGGTGCACCTGTTCTGGTGTGACCGCAGGTGCGGTTGCCTAGTCGCAGGTGCGGGACCGCTCCTGCGGTCCCAAGCAACACAGGTGCGACCCCAGGTGAGGTCCCCCTTTCTCGCAGGTGCAAAAAAAGGTCCGTAGGAGCGGAACCGCTGGTGCGCCCATCCCTCCGCAGGTGCGACCCAAGCCCCACTCGCCCAGTTCTGCAGGTGGAACCCCTGTAGGCCAGGCAGTATGTTTCCTTTAAAACACGGGATTTCACCCCTTTCTTTCATTTTCCACCACAATTAGAGACTTGGGATCTTGGGGAAGAAGGTTCCACGACCTAGCTACTAAAGAGGTAAGTCAATTCCACTCTAACACTAGTTTCAAACATGAATTACTAGTTAAATTCCCTACTAAATCATTGAAAAATCAAGAGTTGGGTAGTAAATTTTGAGTTCTTGAGAAATTGGTGAATTACCCATTTATTGCTATGAATTCAAGTAGAAACCACATAATAACGATCCTTAGGCTATGGGTAAGTGATTCCTTCGAGAGTTTTCAGAATTTGAGCGTGCGGGCCCGGGGTTGAATTTGGGAATTTCTTCAAGAATGTTGAATTATTGAATAAATAGGATAATTTCCCTACCTTGAGCTTAAATTGATATAATTGTACCATATTTGGCTAGTTACGAGTCCTCGGGTATAGAGTTCAGAGTTCGGGCGCATCCTTGGTCCGAGGGGTAGATTCGACACGAGGTGAGTCGCCTTTCTAACCTTGTAAGAGGGAATTGTCCCCGTAGGTGTTCTATATGCTATGTGTATTTGCTTTGGGGGCTACGTGCGTACAAAGTGACGAGAGTCCGTACGTAGTGACTATTATGCTGTCTCAGGTAGTTTTAGGGCTCTCACGCATGTTTTATGTGACGTATATGTATCCTTAGTGTACCTTGAGTTGCTTATTATCACTGAATTAGTGTAGAAATGGGGAAAGTTTCATTTGAATTCCTAGTTGATTAATCCATGTTACAAGTATAGCCCCTA
>MDKI01028699.1:0-45601 GCA_005239505.1 Nicotiana paniculata | reverse complement strand
ATTTTTACTTGATTTCATGGCCAATTCACAGAAAATTCTAAAGTGATCACAAGTTCTAGGTTACTACCCAATTTCTTGAATTTTTGCACTAGTTTATGTAGTTAATTAGGCTAGGATGCATGCATGAAACAAATTTCCAGGTGGAATTCACTTACCCTATGAGACCTGGTTGATAGCTCTTAAAAATGGAGGAAATCGCCTAAAGGAGAAGATGGAAAATAAGAAAAATGGGTTTAAAACCCGTTTTTAAAACTCACTGCCTGAACAGTGAATTCGCACCTGCGGCTCTAGGGACCGCACCTGCGGTCTCGCACTTGTGAGAAGAATCTCACACCTGCGGAATTGGGCTAGGGGGTTTGGGATCGCACCTGCGAAGTGGAGATCGCACCTGCGGTGGCTGGCCAGGCCACTGGTAATCGCACCTACGATGCCTGGGACCGCACCTGTGGTCTCGCACCTGCGATGCTGGGCAACCGCACCTGCGGTGACACCAGAGCAGGTGCACCAGCAGCCTTGTTTGCTGGTTTTTAGCCCCGTTAGGTGCCCGGAAGGCACCTGGGCCCACCCGAGCCCTAGTCCAAATATACTAACGAGTCCCAAATCATATTAAGGACTCGATCGAGCCTTCTGAACACTCAAAACAACGCTAAAACTCAAAATCACACCACCGAACCTCAAGAACCAAACTTAGAAATTTTAAGGTTTCTAAACTTCGCTAACAACGTGCCGAACTGACCTATACAACTCGGAATAATACCAAACTTCACAGATAACTCCCAAAACATCCTACGAACTTATCCGTGCGATCAAATCGCCAAAAAAACATCATATACATCGAGTTAGGCCTCAAAATCCATGAATTCTATCAAATTTCATAAAACATCATATTTTCCATTTTAAGTCTGAAACACGTCAAACGAAATCCGTTTTCAACCAAACTTTACAAAAAGGACTTAAACCATATATAAGACTTGTACTGGGCACCGGAAACAAAATACGGGCCCGATAGCATCACTTTCTAATCAGATTTCATTTTTAATTTCCTTGAATATTTTCAGAAAACAATTTTACTCAAAAATTTATTTCTCGGGCTTGGGACCTCGGAATTAGATTCCGGGCATACGTCCAATCCCATATTTTCCTTCACGGTTCCGGTTCCGTTTACCCAAAATGTTGGCCGAAGTCAAATTTATTCATTTTAATATAAAATCTTAGCATATTTCATAGAATTTCATATTTAAGCTGTCCGGCTACGCGCCCGGACTGCGCACAAAATTGAGGCAACTAAAAATGACATTTTCAAGGCCTCGGGAGTACGAAATGGGGTAATAAAATAGGTGATGACCCCTTGGGTCGTCACACCCAGTATTTTGAAAGTGTTGGTTGCTCCCTTGGTTCCATTGTGATACATAAAGATTGAATTGGATGACACTGTTTTACGATGCATATATATTCCAATTGGTTTCATTTTGAAATGATAATTGGTGAAGTTCATGAGTTGTACAGTTTCCTATTTAAAATTGTTAAGACAAAAATATTGTGAAAGGTTTTGGCCTGAATTGAGAAATTTTTTATAAATAAAGTGATGTGATTGTCTAATGGGAGCGGGTTGCACGCCGCAACAAGGAGTTATAAGAGTGGACAGGTGGGATCGGGTTGAACGCCGCAACAGGAGAAATAAGGGTGATATATATATAGGGAGGAGCAATAAGGGTGGACGGGTGGGAGCGGGTTGTGCGCGGCAACAAGAAGCGATAAGGGAGAATATTTATGTTTTATTGATTTTCAAAAATAAGGATTTGGAAAACTTCCGGTTTAATTAAAAAGGTTTTCATACTCTGATTTTACTGTGATTTAAATTGAAACTTGGAAATTTTGAGGAGGTTTGATATAGCTGATATCTGGAAAAAGTTATCCGAATTATTTTTATTTACTGTTGCAAGTTACTGGTTATTTAATTTGTTATTACTTCCTTCTTGTTGTATTGTATATATTGTCACAGGTTATGTTGTAATTGCCCCGCCTTAGCCTCGTCACTACTTCGTCGAGGTTAGGCTTGGCACTTACTCAGTACATGGGGTCGGTTGTACTCATACTACACTCTACAGTCTTTTGTGAAAATACAGGTACCGGCCAGAGTTAGGAGATTTTAGTACATGGGGTCGATTGCATTCTCTTTTGTCCTTAACCAATCCTAAATCTTTGAGACACTATAATTCATGTTCTTCACAATAGAACTCTTATCATGACAAACATATTAGTTCATTGTTTGAACTCATTTAAGTAGTTGGATTTCTAATTCCACACAGTTATGTTTCAGCATAGCATAGAGATTACTTCATGTAATTTAGTGCAACAGTAGACATATTTTAGCTTCAATTTTTTTGACCATCAATCTCCTACTCACTATTACAAAATTAACTATATCAGTACAGTGTACTCGACACAAAAACTACAAGCTACTCTAAGGAAAATTGTTTAAGCTCTCCAATGCTTGTTGCCATTTGATCTTTCTTCTCCCTTTTATGTGCATGTGTATACCAATTTCCTTGCATAGTTCATCCATCTTGTAACTACCCTTGTTAAATCGGATTGAGTTCTTTCGCACCAAATACAGTAGACAACCATCGCAAAAGTTGTTGTAGTTATCTCTGCTTTGCAATTCTTCTTTTTTGCTAAGCTGCTTATCTATTCCAGTTCGTTCTGCCAGTTTCCTATTTGCCTTGCAACTCCCAACCATTTCAATAGTTTGTTTGTGTTTGGACAGCCAAAATAGAGATGATCAAAAGTCTCCATATTATTTGTACAGAATACACACTCTAATGGAACTTGAATTCCAAACTTGATGAATCTATCCACAGTTGCTATCCTTTGATTTATAGCCAACCACAGATGAAATTTGAATCGTGGATGAATCTGTTTATGTAAATGAATGCTTTTCCATCCAAATTTTGGAAATTGAGGCTGCATCTGAACATAAGCTTTATGTATTTGGAACTTTCCTTGTTTCACTAAGCTTTCCAGTGTAGAATTAAGATTGTTGTGTAATGCCTCAACTGCACCAATTCTCTCCTTGCCTCTATGATTTTCCTGACCACCCATGCTGTTGTTTTGGGTGTGTTCATTTCTGTAATATCTCTGTTCTTTATATAGTAACTGTGTGCCCATTTGATCCATAGTGCATCTTTCTTCATAGCCAATGCCCAAAGATGTTTCAGTATTGCTGCTTTATTCCATGTCCTCATATTTATGATATTCAATCCTCCAGCAGCTTTGGGTTGACATATCTTATTCCATGCAATCACAGATTTTCTTGAACTATCATTTGATCTAATCCACAGAAATGTCATGTATATGATCTCTATCATCTTCATGATCTTCTTTGGCAATAAAAATATTTGAGCCCCATATGTTTGTATTACAAACAACACAGAGTTGATAAGTTGTATTCTTCCAGAATAGGAAAGCATCCTAACTGACCAGCATCTTACTCTTTCAGTAATCTTTTCCACTAGAGGTAGGCGTTGATGTATGTTTAGCTTCCTTGCAGTTAATAGAACTCCCAGATATTTAAAGGGAATAGACCCCTCATTGAATCCAGTAAGTTCAAGAAATTTCTCCTTAACATACTATGAAACCGCAGCTATATATATTGAGCTCTTTTCTGAATTAGCCTGCAAACCAGATGTAGCTGAAAACCTATTAAAGGCTTCCTACATTATATTAACTGAAGTTGTGTTTGCCCTGCAAAAAACATTAACAAATCATCAACAAAACAGATATGTGTCACTCCCAGCTTTTTGCAATTTGGATGGAATTTGAATTCCTTTTATATGGACAGTTGGTTCATCTCCCTTTGTAAGTACTCCATAGCAATCACAAATAGGTAAGGAGACATTGGATCTCCTTGTCTAATCCCTCTCTTAGCTGGAAAAGGTTTGGTAAGTCAACCATTCAGAGCTAAGGAATAGGACATTATTGATACACACTCCATTACCCAGTGAATGAATTTCCAAGGGAAGCCAAGATCAGTGAGCATATATCTAATAAGCTGACAATCCAATGAGTCATAAGCTTTCCTTATATCCACCTTGAGCACACATCTAGGATACAAACCTTTCCTATTACAGCCCTTGAATAATTCATGACTAAATAGGATATTATCAATAATACTCCTCCCTTCTATAAAAGCAGACTGTGATTTCCCAATTATAAGCTCAATTACCCTTTTGATTCTTTTAGTCAGGATCTTGGCAATTATTTTGTACAAAGTAGTGCAACAAGCAATAGGCCTATAATCTTTTACTGTTGTAGGTGCTGGGACTTTAGGAATCAAAAGTATAGTTTTGCATTTCCATGCTTGTTTCATCTTGCCAATTTGAACAAAGTATAAAACAACATCATATATGTCTTGCCTCACTACCATCCAATGCTTAGTAAAGAATTCTATTGGAAAGCCATCAACTCCAGGAGATTTATCATTTGGCATATCTTTCACTGCTTCATCCACTTCTGCATATGTTATCTCCTTTATTAGTTCCTGTTGGTGTTGCGTTGATAGACACTTCCATGCTTTAATGAAGCTGGTATTTGGACATGGCTTTAATCCAGTAGTTTTTCCCATAATCTGTGTGAAAAAGTTTGTGAATTCTTTTTCCACAGCTTTAGGCTCAGTGATCTTTACTCCCATTTCATTATACACAGTAGTAATGGTGTTCTTGTTGGCTCTAATTTTCAACTGTGCATAGAAGTATTTAGAGTTTGAATCCCCATAATCAATATGTTACTCTAGACTTCTACCTTAGTATTCTCTCCTCTATAATACTCCATTTCTCCAGTTCCTGTAAGTTTTATTTTTCTTGTTCAATCAGCATTTGATTAAAAGGATCAAGTACCAAAATTGTCTGAGTAAATTCCAGATTCTGTCTTATTTGTATCAACCTTTTCTCATAGCTTGCCATCTCCTTGTTTAGACCTCTAGCCTCAACTTTTAGCTTATGTATCTTCTGCCAAATGCCAGTCATAGGATCATTGTCAATCTTTTGTTGCCAAATTATGTCAACCATAGGTCTAAACTCCTTGCGATCCATTTTTACCATGTACAATTTAAATGGCTTGGGATATATAGTTCTCCTTTTCCATATTTGGACTAAAATAGGTGAGTGATCAGACACTCCAGGCTCTAGAAATTCAGCTTCACATGCCCATAGTCTTTAGCCCAGTCAAAGTTGCAAAAAGCCCAGTCAATCTTGCTATAAACTCTATCACTAGCATTCTACTTATTACACCATGTGAAGAAACAACCATTTATCCTCAAT
The DNA here is from genome assembly GCA_005239505.1 of Nicotiana paniculata. NCBI lineage: Eukaryota > Viridiplantae > Streptophyta > Magnoliopsida > Solanales > Solanaceae > Nicotiana > Nicotiana paniculata. Next base: position 40,283 of record MDKI01028699.1, on the reverse strand, counting down.
GAACTCAGTTGCATATTATCAATGTACTTCTTGAATCCCTGAACCTCATTTGCAATAACTGGTTGTCCTAACCTATCATCTGTGGTTAGGACATTGTTAAAATCACCACTTATGAGCCAGGGAATTTGAATCTGCCCCCCTATCTGCTGAAAATCTTGCCATAGAATATCCCTTTCCTGCAACTTGTTTCTAGCATATACAATAGTCAACATTATCCGATAGCTAGTCATTGGATCATTCACTAAACATTGAATGAATTACTCATGGATATGAACTATTTTAACTATCAAAGTGGTCTTTCATAACACCCATATTCTTCCATTATCAGCCTTTGAGTAGTTACAACAATAATCCCAGTCCTTAGCTACCTTATGCAGAATATTTTTTGCCTTCTTTTCTTTAACTCTAGTCTCCAAACATCCTAAAATGTCTATTTTATTCTTTTGTAGAAAGATTCTCAGTTCCTTCTGCTTATAGGGCTTGTTAATCCCTCTTATATTCCAAGTACTTATAATCATGGTGGCTTTTGTATAGGATCAGAGTTCATTACACCTCCCTGTACAGAAATTTGCTCACACTCTTCCAGAATTGTAAATCTGTTAGAAGTGCTAGCTTCAACATTTATAGCCTGCTGTAAAACTGGATTGTTCTGAATCCCACTGCCTTTACTTCTATTTGTCATCTGTCTAATCTGATCAGAGTCATTTTTGGTTGTGTCCTATTTTCCTTTATCTATTCCAGTTCTAGGTTGATCTTCAATCAACTCTCCTTGCTCCTGCTGTTCTTTTGGCTTCCATTCCTGAATTACTTTCTTCCTTCTGCCTCTATTTCTTCTTTTAGGAGCCTTGAACTCATCATCTTCATGATTTCGTTGACTTGTCCTCCAGCACTCAAAGCTATCATGACCAAAATGTATACACTCACTACAGAATTTTGGCCTCCATTCATACAATATTTCCTGTTGCCTAGTGCCAGTAGGAGTTACAATCTCCACATTCTCCACCAAAGGCTTTGTAATGTCAACTTTCACTAATACTCTAGCATAGGAAATTTTATTCAGTTCTACTGTAAATTTGTCAGTGTACATTGGCAAACCAACAACACTAGCCACCTTACTCAATGCATCAGTAGTCCAATATCCAACTGATAGACTAGGAAAATGAATCCACAAAGGAATAGTAGTGATACACTTAGGAAATGGAAGTCCCTTTCCCAGTTCTGCAAAATAAATGGCTTGTTATGGTATGAATAAGGCCCTGCTTGCATGATTGTATCTCTTTCCTCTACTGTTGTGAATCGAAACACATAATATCCATCTTTGTGATATAGAATCTAGGGTTTAGTGGAAAACTCCCACACTGATTCTACTTAGCTCTCCATAGATTTCTCATATGGAGAATCACCAAGCACATAGCCAATTAAATCAGTCGCCCAATATTCATTTAGCTCACTTACATCTTCTTCCTCAATTTGAATGACAACCTTACCATCTCTATGACTTGGCGGAACATACTCCAATCTCATCCCAATCTGAGAGTTACGGTACTATTGTCTAAGCTCCTTTGCATGTAGATTCTTCTCCTTCCCAGCCTCTGTTGTTGCTATAAAATCTGGATCTGGAGATGGTTGTGCAAATCCAACTTTAGAAAATTGTAGTCATTTTGGACTGGTTGGCAACTGGTCCTTACATTTTTGGATTTCCTTCTCCTTTACAACACTTGTACTGTTACATTCCTCATCCTCACATAGCTCATTTTCCTCTCGAATTGGTTGGAATCTAGTTGGTAAAAAGCTTCTAAAAGTTAATGGAGTGAAAGACTACGTCGCTGAGGTTGCCGGTGTCACAGCCGCGGTCATCAGAGCTGCTTGTTTACGTCTCCTTGCAATCGACGTGTACGTTAGCCTCCCTTAGCTTATCGTGCGCCGAGAGCATTTTTTTTAGCTTCAATTTAGACAAGTCATTTTATTAGTTAGTTGTTTTATCAACTTTCTTATAGTGATTGTCTTCCAAAAGGCTATAGCTAGGTAAGCAAATTACAACTCCTAAAATTTTAGTTTGTTGCACTCTCTTCAAAAAAAATTAAACTTCAAGCAAACACCTCTCAACTCCATGATTAATCATATTTAATTCAAATTCTTCATCTGCTGATAACACATCTGAGATTTAGCCCATCTTTCAGCATAACAAAGTAACAATATATATATATATATATAACCAATATACTTCCTGCTAAACTCAATAACTTTTAACATTGAAAACTATAAAGATAAAAATAATCTCTTTTTTAGTCTAATATTTCAGTACTCATCCACATAGAGATTACAGTATCTAACATTCCATTCGCATCCATAAAGAGAAGACAAGATATTCAGAAAAGAATACAATTATAATCTAAGAAAATTATCAACAACGAAAATGAAGTTGACGATGACTGATAGAAAACATATATCACTTTAAGCAAATAGAGATATTAGTAAAAAAAGAAGTTAATGAGTAACAATGAAACTAGACTAAATAAGAGATACTAACATAGCTTTGTTCTAATACGTATAATTGGTACTCAAGGAACATAATGCTTTAATTTAGATTTACTAAAGCATAATAACAAGAGCAGAAAATAAGGTATTCCTTTAAGAAAACTATGGAATATCACCAACCATAAAAAAAATTCATTTTTTTTCTTTGACATGCAACCTTTACCCATTCATTTCTAGTAAACATAAGAAGTTCTAAAATGCCACAGCAAATAGTACTAGTGTTTTTAGCAAATTCACCCGCTGTCAAGACCAAATAACTAAAGTAAAAACTAAAACAAGCCAAGGTCTCCATGGACTTTCTTCAAGATAATGGGGATTGGTATTACAGCTAGCATACACATTCTCCACAAGACTATATAAAACAAGTAAAAGTACTTTAAAGAAACCTGAAATTAAGAAGGAACTCTACCTTTATGTGGAAACATTTTTATAATTGCCTTGCTAACGAGAGAACATGCCTGTCTAAAATTCAAGATGCATCTGCCCGCGATAACTCAAGCCTCAAGAGCCGGCATGTTATTGTAATCTTCCTTCCCTATTCAATCAAACATTAGATGTAGTGAATAATATCACAACAATATTAAAACAAATATGCAAACTAATGCCCTGGACAAAAAGTGTACCTATAGTATTCCGCAGACTCAAATTAATAGTACTGCCATCGACAACCACATTTGCACTACATTATCAAATACAGTTGGGACTTAATCCTAAACACAAGATAACAAAAAAAATGAAAATATAATGTATCGGAAGATGTTGCTGGAGAAATTCACGCACCATTGTTATAAAAATGTAACTTTCTTAATCATTAATTAAGCTACCTCTTTAAGACTTCAATAATGGAACGGCCAGGCATCTAAATCAGAAACTAAACTATTCAAATTCATAAGCAAAGACAAGTTCTTCAATAATAAGTCTTCATCTTTATAATAGAGTATCCACATGTTCAACCACAAGGTTCTATATTTGAAGCATTCTTCTATATTTGTTTACAGAAGTTATCACTAATATTAAAATATTTCTGCAGAAAAATAGTTTAACCAAGCAACTTCAAGGAAAAGTCCACTAAATTAAACATTGCCAAAACTATTTTCAATATGGTCTCCCATCCCTTCGTCAAATCAAATGTATAAACCATGTTATACACTCACACATACACATACAAATAAACTTTACTGCTATTGCATTCAAGAAGAGCTTGACGAGGTAATCTGTAATCGTAATGGGCTCGAGCGGGTGGAGTGGAAATTTGATTTTATCAGAAAAATATGAAGGGGAACTACTCCAACCCTAGATATACAAAAATCACCTTAGCAACTGCAATAATGTGAGGAAAACAAATCTAATTATAATAACATTAACTGAAATTCATGCGTAAAAATATGTGTACATGAATTTATACATACATACACTACCATACAAGATCAGAGAACAATAAAGGAAAGAAATAGAGATATAAATATATGTTTGAGATCAAATAAATAGACGGTATCAAATAACGAGAGAGTAGAAAGAGATAGTTGTGTTACATGAGATTGGTGGCCGGCGGTGAGAGAAAAATGAATTGCAGTGGCGGTGGTGGTTTTAGTGACGATGAGACATGTCGAGCCTTTGTGAATTATTCCCAAATTTTTCAAAACTAATTTTTTTATTTTGATAAATTGGATGGAATAGCTAAGTGGTGTGAAAAAAGTGAGGGAAAGATATAATGGTGAAATTTCATTTTAATTAGTTGCTTTTAGTGGCTAGTCATTTGTTTTTGCCGGTACAAGAGTATCTTTTCCTGGCCAATATCTATTGCCAGAAATATTTTTCCATAAAGAAATGAGTTAGCGTCCATTAAGCTATTGCCACTAAATAATTGCCTCTAAATTCTTATTTTGTTGTATTGGCGGTGTGTTATGGGGATTGAGATTTACGTGAGCGAGATCACAGTTCAGTTTTGAAGGGAAGTTCATGAAATTCGTTGGCAGCATGGACGGCTTCAGATGACTAGTTAAATGATATTACTATTTGGTATGGCTTGATGAAAGTATACATTTTAGAATGGGCAGTGTGTTTGATTTATGGATATTTCATTGGTACGGCGGCACTCTCCTGGTTGATCGATTGCTGATATTCAAATTTTTCTATGTGGCACGAAATAATTTTAGAAGTATTTCTCGTAGGATGATCGTGTATCAGAGATATGTTAGACATTCTGGCAGTGGAGTTGGGATCAGATATGGTGATTTGTGTGTTCTATGTATTTGGAGGCTGAGAGTTCTCAGGAGCAGATTGTTTCATGGTTGTGGACTGTGAAGTCGTGGCCGAAGCTCAGATGATAATATGTGTTATGATTCAGTCATTGTGGGCTTTTGGAGGTTTATTTATCTATTTGTGGGTGCTCGGAGTTGACTTGGGGGTCCATTAGTATGCCCAATTAGAATGTGTATTCTACACCGAGTCGGATTGGTTGGCTCCATAATGCTATTGTTAACGGATGTGCCACTCAGTTGTTGCTGATATTATTCGTATTCTAAAATTTTCTTTGAGTTAATCTTATGTGCTACGAGGAGTTGTGATTCGTTGGTTTTAGGCACACATGGTGCAGAATTTGAGCGAGATGATTAATTGGGTATTGCATGATTGAGGGCGTATTGGCTATGTTCTTTCGAGTTTTATGTGGCATTCTGTCATCTGATTCTCCGTGGTTATGGTAACGTACTTTGGGTACTTGATGTCGAATTTCGTGTGGTTATTGATTTTGAGTAGGGTGCCTCGAGGTATATGATATGGACCAGCGTTTGGATGGAGTCGTGTATTGAAGCGAAGTTATGTTGAGGTATGAACCTTTGTGTTAGAGTCGCATGACGGTTCTACGGTGTGTGATGGGTTCTTAGCATTGCGTGGTAGTGGTACCGTTGAGCTTGCGGGACGGTTCTCTTGATTGAGTCATTTTCGCTATTGAGTACATTTGGATTGTTGCTTATTGGTGCATGGATTGCACGGTTCGTGGATCTGGGAAGTATTGGTGTTGTGTATCAGTAGGGTAGTTGGTATTCGATAAGATGGAGTCGTCAGATCTAGGATGGGTGCTAGCGGATTTGATTGCCGTATATTTGGAAGGATAATATCGGAAGTCGGCTTAGGAATTGGTTATAGTTCTTGTTGAAGCGGAGGGAGCTCCAAGACTTGTTGATTTGATGAATGGTTATGATTTTCTGCGTGTCCTTTCATTATGGGCAGTGTACGAAGGTTTAAAATGAGGTTGTATTAGGTATGAGGTTTATTACCGGGATTGGGATGTTCTGAGCAGTTACTGTCATTGGAGATTTTGCTATGGGTATTTGAGTCATGTGGTATATTTTGTGATTGTAGCTTGGGTTATGGTTTCGGTTTGGTATAGCTTGTTCAGACTTATACAGCGTGTAGGTTGCGAGTTTCAGATCTTATAAGAAATTCCGGATTTTAGGAAATTGGATTCTAAGGCTTATGGCTAGGTTGAATTGAGAAATTTAAGTTATGTTGTGTTATCGGACCTATATGGACAGAGTGACATGGGATCACCCCCGGGTATGTGCATGATAAGGTTATACGGCGGTTTGGTGGTTTTGGGAAGAACTCTTGGCATGTTCGAGGATGCACGTATGTTTAAATGGGGGAGAATGTAACGACCCGACCGGTCGTTTTGAGCATTTTTACTTTGCTCGGTAGTTTACGGTCATGAGTAGCTATGTATGATATATTATGACTTATGTGACTCATCGGTTTGGTTTTCAGGTTATTCAAAATCGGTTTGGAAGAATGAATTTCATTGTTGAAGCTTTAAGTTGAAAGAGTTGACCAAGTTTGTCTTTTTGTGAATTCGACCCCGGAACGGAGTTTTGATGGTAACGTTAGGTCCGGATGGTGATTTTTGGACTCGGGCGTATGACCGTATTTGCATTTGGATGCTTCTAGAAGGTTTCGGCACAAGTTGGCGAAAATTAGAAATTTGAAGGTTTGGAAAGTACATAAGTTTGACCGGAAGTTGACTTTGAGGGTATCGGATTTGGATTGTGGTTCCAGGAATTGGAATAGCTTAGTCACGTCATTTGGTACTTGTGTGCAAAATTTGGGTTCATTTTTGGATGATTTGATATGTTTCGGCTCGAGTTTTTGGAAATTGAAAGTTCAAAGTTCACAGATTTCGATTAGATATGTGATTATTCGTTTTGATATTGTTATGGGTGACTTGATGCCGCGACCCCAAAACCACTAGTCGTGAAGGCACCTAACCCAACCTGCTAGGTAAGTCAACTAATAACTATCCAATTCCAATAATATTAACAAGACAATAAGGTAAAGAAATTATCCGACTTCTATACATTTTCCAAGGACTGGGTAGTACAAATCATGAGTTTTAAGAATAGAGTTTACAAAGCTGAAATACAATAAATACATCGTCTGTTTGAAAAGTACATAAACAGAGTTTTATAGATCTAAAGCTACCTTGAACAAGGGGCAACTCCAACCGGGATGCAGGTACATCTTCAATCTATCTCCCATCGAACATAGCAACATCAGCAGCCAACATCTGCACGCAAGCTACAGAAGTGTAATATGAGTACAACCGACCCCATATACTCAATAAATAACAAACATAACCTTAGGTTGAATGTAGTGACAAGCTAACACAAGGTCGGGTCCAATACCATTATTCCACAACAGTTCATAATAGCATAATACAAGTAATAAAATAGGTATTTCAGAAGTAAAATGCTCAGCTTGTTCACAATTCCAGAAAATAGGCATGCTTTTCAAGTATCTTAGTGAAAACTCAAATCTTTTACCGATAATGCCAAAACACGAGTAAGTTTGAAAATTGTGGTTTTTCCCAAAATCCTTTCAATAATAAGTAAGATGTTCCATTTTTTTTTTCAGATAACAAGTGAAAATACCTCTTTATGCCCCCATATCAATATGTGTAAAAAGTCATGAATGATGTGATACTATATAGCATGAGGAAAAATGCATCTCTATGCATGTATGTCGTGTGTTCATGGAATGCCATGTATCTCATAGATGAATCGTGTACTCACACTCTCAAAGTACTCAATCTCTCTATCTCATATCCTCTCTCACTATGCTCAATGCTCAGCACACTCAAATACTCAGCATTGTACAATAATTGCTTATGCGTGCAGCCCGATCCACATATATATATATATATATATATATATATAGTCGATTGCGCTCACTAGGGATATGCAAACTCCGGAGGTTCTCCCTCAGTCCAAGCGTTATATTGCTTTGGCATGTAGCCCGATCCAATCTCGTTGCAGCGTGCAACCAGATCCATGTGTACAAATATAATCATTGTATCATTGCGGCATGCAGCCCAATCCCATAAAGTATAATGGATATAATATGCTCTGGCGTGTAGCCCGATCCCAAAATTCCACTCACACTATCACTCTCTCCAGTCTCACTCATGGGCTCACAATGTCATGAAACTAGCCCGACAACAATGATATGGTGTATCAATAACAACAACTGAGACTGAGATATGATATGAATGCATGAATATGAGTGAGTACGAAGTATAAATGAAATCAGTGAGATGACATTAAAAACGACCACTATGGGTCCAAACAACATCACCATGAATCCTAAGCATGATATTTAGCATGATTGACAACTCAATTACTTTATCAGGTGGTGAAAACACAAATATCAACAAACTAGGGCCACTGTACAGTGTCATGGAAGCAATAGAGTCCCAATTCACATGGTGCACGCCCACATGCCCATCACCTAGAATGTGTGCCACCTCAATACCAATCACATAACACATATTTCATGGTTTCATACCCTCAGCCCTAAGTTTAGAAGAGCTACATACCTCGGACAAGCCAATTCCAATACCGAGCAAGCCAAGCGATGCTCCAAAAATGCCATATCGCACATTCCGACCTCTGAGCGGCTCGGAACTAACCAAAAATAACTCAAATACATCAAATAATGCTAAAGGAACCAATCTCAATCGAAAAAGGTCAAATCTTTAATCAAAAGCCCAAAATCGGCCAAAAAGTCCAACCCGGGCCCGCACCTCGGAACCCGACAACAACACAACATCAAACCCTGTATGTTCCCAACAGGTGGGGTTTCGGGAGGGTAGTCTGTACGCAGACCTTACCCTACCTAATGCAGGTAGAGAAGTTGTTTCCAATAGACCCTCGACTCATGAAGGGTATGAAGAAGAAGAGAAAAGAAAAAGGGAGAGATAAAGGATAAGTAGTACCAAATAATAGCAACAGGGAATAGAATATCTGAGGCGAGAAAAACCACATAACATAATAAAAATCTAAGAATATGAAGGGACATGCGTGCTACTAAGACTATCGATGAACAACTAAAAACTACCTACTAACCTTCTATCTTAATCCTCGAGCTCCACACCCTCCTATCAAGGGTCATATCTTCAGTGAGCTGAAGTAGCGCCATGTCCTGTCTAATCACCTCTCCCCAGTACTTATTACGTCTACCTCGACCTTTTCTCAAACTCTCCCTGGCCAACCTCTCACACCTCCTAACAGGAGCATCAATGCTTCTTCTCTTAACATGTCCGAACCATCTCAGCCTCGACTCCTGCATCTTGTCCTCCACGAAGGCTACACCCACTCTGTCCCGGATAGCTTCATTCTTAATATTATCTATCCTGGTACACCCACACATCCATCTCAACATCCTCATCTCTTCTACTTTCATCTTCTGCATGTGGGAGTTCTTGACTGGCCAACACTTAGCCCCATACAGCATAGTCGGTCGAACCACCACTCTATAAAACTTACCCTTAAGTTTTGGCGGCACATTCTTATCACATAAAACACTGGAAGCGAGCCTCCACTTCATCCATCTCTCTCCGATGTGATATGCGATATCTTTTTTGTTACCTTGGATAATAGACCCAAGATACTTAAAACTCGCTCTCCTAGGAATAACATGAGCATCAAGATTTACCTCTACGTCTGCTTCATGGGTCCCGTCACTAAATTTGCACTCCAAGTATTCTGTCTTGGTTCTACTCAGTTTGAAACCTTTAGACTCCAAGGTCTGTCTCCAAACCTCAAACCTCGCATTAACTCCAATTCGCGTCTCGTCAATCAACACTATATCATCGGCAAATAGCATGCACCGAGGCACCTCCCCTTGGATGTGTCGCGACAGTACATCCATCACCAAGGCAAATAAAAATGGGCTAAGAGCCGATCCCTGGTGCAACCCCATCACCACAGAGAAATGCTCTGAGTCACCACCCCCTGTCCTCACCCGAGTCTTAGCATCATCATACATATCCTTAATCACCCGTAATGTACGCTACCAGAATGTCGCTAACATCCAAACACCTCCACAGGACCTCCCTCGGGACTTTATCGTACGCTTTCTCAAGGTCAATAAACACCATATGCAAGTCCTTCTTCCTCTCCCTGTACTGCTCCACTAATTTCCTTACCAAATGAATCGCTTCTGTAGTCGAACGCCCCGGCATGAATCCAAACTAATTATCAAAAATAGAAACTCACCTCCTCACCCTAGCCTCCACCACCCTCTCCCAAACCTTCATAGTGTGACTCAACAACTTGATACCCCTATAATTGTTGCAATTTTGGATATCACCCTTGTTCTTGTAAAGCGGAAACATCATACTACACCTCCATTCTTCGGGCATCTTCTTCGTCTTAAAAATAACATTAAACAACCCAGTGAGCCACTCCAAACCTTCTCTCCACGCGCTCTTCTAGAATTCCACCAGGATTTCATCTGGCCCCGTCGCTCTGTTCATGCATATCTTACGCATCACGCCTTCCACCTCCTCTATCGTAATCCGCTTACAGTACCCAAAATCCCGCCGACTCTCAGAGTGCTCCAACTCACCCAGCACAATGCATCTATCCCCCTCCTCGTTCAACAGTTTATGGAAGTATGTCCGCCATCTTCTCCTAATTAAGTGTCTCGTCCATCAATACTTTGCCATCCTCGTCCTTGATGAACTTGACTTGGTCTAAATCACGGGCTTTCCTCTCCCTTACCTTGACCAACCGGTACAACTTCTTGTCTCCGCCTTTGCCCCCAGCTCCTCGTACAAACGAGAAAAATCTGCATTCTTAGTTGTCGTAACTGCTAACTTTACCTCTTTCTTTGCCTTTCTGTAATACTCCCGATAAGTTCTTTTTTCCTCCTCATTTATACTCTCCACTAGCTTCAAATAAGCAGCTTTCTTAGTTTTCACTTTACCTTGAACCTCTCCATTCCACCACCAGTCCCCTTTATGACCCCCTGGAGAGCCCTTTGTGACCCCTAAGGCCTCTCTAGTAGCTACCCTAATGCAATTCGCAGTCATGAACCACATACTAGACACGCCCCCTACTCATCCAGGCCCTCATAGCCAACAACGTCTCCCCTAACTCCTGAGATTTGTCCTTGGTCAAGTTACCCCACTTGATCTTAGGTTGCCTACACCCCACCCTCTTCCTCCTACTCCTCTTGATCTCCAGGTCCATAACTAGGAGCCTATGTAAGGTCGCGAGGTGCTCACTTGGGATGACCTTTCAATAACTGCACGGACCTTTATCGCATTTCATGCAAAGAAGATAATCAATCTGAGTCTTTCCCATTGAATTCTGGAAAGTGACCAGGTGCTCTTCCCTCTTCAGAAAACTCGAGTTAGCTATAACCAAATCAAAAGCTCTAGCAAAATCCAACAGTGAATTACCTCCCTCTTTACTATCCCAAAACTAAACCCGCCATGCACATCATCATAACCCCTAGCACTATCCCCAATATGACCATTGAAATCTCCGCCAATGAACACCTTTTGTATGTATGGGATACTACGCACCAACACGTCCAAATCCTCTCAGAATTGCTTCTTGACCTCCTGGTTTAAACCTACCTGAGGAGTGTATGCACTAATAACATTTACAGTAAACCCACCAACTACAAGCTTAATACTCATCAACCTATCATTTATCCTCCTAACCTCGACCACGAGCTCCCTGAGGTCCCTGTCAACTAAAATACCTACCCCATTCTTACCCCTAACGCTTCCTGAGTACCATATTTTAAACCTGTCTACATCTCGTGCCCTAGTACCCTTCCATCTAGTCTCCTGAACACAAGCTATGTTGAACTTTCTCTTCTCAAGAATCTTACCTAACTCTATAGACTTCCCCATCAACGTCCCAATGTTCCAAGACCCAACTCTCAGCCTATAGGCTTTCTTACCCCCCTTCTCACCCCTGGACCCCACCCGAGGACATGACCTTACTCTTACATCATTCACTACCGCCACTATAAGCAAAAGGTATTAGGTAAACACTACCACTAAGAGCAAGTAGCGGGAACAAAAGACTACAAGCTACGAACCCGAGAGCTAAAAACAACTCAAAGGCGCTACTATGAAAACAGTAATGCGAGCAGGCACTAGAACAATAAATCTACCACGTCTAAGAAACTACCCCTATGCAAACACAGAATTAAAAGGGATAGATGAAACCTTAAGCTTAAAACACAAGTAGAAAAGATAGAAAAAGCAATCAATCCAACTACGGGTTAAGGAAAACAAACAAATGTGTACAAAAACCAAAATTGCCTGCAAGGAAACTATAAATAGATGTGTGCAAATACAATTCAAGAAAGATGGAACCTGGATCACAGTCAGGGATGTCCGGACGCGCTTCCCAATCCGCTGAATGTTGATGCCTCCCAAACCTGCGTCAATGCGTGAATTGTCACCGAAAAAATATGGCTGGTAGAAATTTTCAGAAGCAGCGTTCATTTAGAATTTCAGACGCACCGTTCCAATGTAATATACACTTGTTACTAGTTCAAATTTTGAAAAGGATTGAAACACTCTTCTTTGTTAGATCTGGCCGGAAAGTTTTGCCGATTTGTAAATTTCACTGAACAAAATCCGACAACCCATTTAATTACGAGTGCAACCATACTAGTTTCACTCAATTCTAACTCCAAATTGATGTTCAAAACTCAAAAATTCATATTATGAAACTTTAGGCCAAAACCCTCAATTTCCTCTTAAAAATTTCATCAACCAAAGCAAAAATTGAAGATAGATTCATGAAATATAACCAAAACCGAGGAGAGAACACTTACACCAATTCATATGGTGGAAATCGCTTCAAGAATTGCCTCAATCCGAGCTCCATAGCTCCAAAAATGTAAAAATGGCTGAAATCCTCGAAATGGAGTACTTTATAATCTGCCCAGGAATTTCTCTATGCTATCGCGGACAAACTAAGACGATAGCGAAGCACAAAATTTTTCCAGCGCTTTTTACTCTATGCGATCGTGGCCATTCTCCCGCGCTCGCGAAAAACAAATATTTCCAACAGCCTTCTCCAACTCTTCTGGATAGTCTCTAGTATAATGATCATAACATTTTGTAAAAAAACTCAAAATTACAATTGGTTTGACTTTATGAACACTACACATCACGGGCTACAACTTTCATTTTTGAATCATCTCCAAATTCCTTATGGATTGTGAGATATAAGTTTCTAAAGTCGAGTCAGTGCAGCAGAACATTTCCTCTACGCCATCGCGAAAATCCTTCCTCGATCGCGAAGCACTAGCCATTTTTTCCCATTTTTCTTTTCGCTATTGCGTCGAGAACCTATATCACATTGTACACCCCTATAGCCAAAAATCAGCAACTACAAATGGCCTAGAAATGATCCAAAACCACCCCGAAACTCACCTGAGCCCCTCGGGACCCCGTCCGAACATACCAACAAGCCCCATAACATAACAGGGACCTACTCGAGGCCTCAAAACACATATAACAACATCGAAACGATGAATCATACATCAATCCGAAATCAAGAACTTTGAAACTTCAAACATCCACAACTGATGCTGAGACCGATCAAATCACGGCTGATTGACCTCAAATTTTGCACAAAAGTCGCATTTGACATTACGAACCTGTTCCAACTTCCGGAGTCGGAATCCGACCCCGATATGAAAAAGTCCACTCCCGGTCAAACTTTCCAAAATTCCAACTTCCTCCATTTCAAGCCAACTTCTACTACGGACCTCCAAATCACAATTCGGATGCGCTCCTAAGTCCGAAATCACCCAATTGAGCTAACGGAACCATCAAAAATCCAATCCGAGGTCAAATACTAAAAAGTCAAACTTAGTGAACTCTTTCAACTTAAAGCTTCAACAATGAAATTCATTCTTCTAGACCGATTACGAATAACCTGAAAACCAAAATCGACGATTCACCTAAGTCATAATTCATCATACGGGGCTACTTATGCCCGTAAACTACCAAGAAAAGTGCAAATGCTCAAAACGTCTGATCGGGTCGTTACATTCTCCCACATTTAGACATATTTTCGTCATCGAACGTGCCAAGAGTTGTTCTCAAAGCCATCAAACCACAGTATAACTTCACCATGCACATACCCGGGGGTGATCCCACGTCACCCTATCCCATATAGACCCGATAACACAACATAACTGAAGATCATTACTCCAACCTTAGCTCATAAGACTTAGAATCCAATTTCCAACATCCGAAATTTCTATAAGATCATAATCTCAGATCTACACATTGTATAAGTCTGAACAAGTCGTATCAAGCCTTCACCATAACCCAAGATGTAATCACATGATACACCGCATAACTCAAATACTCATAGTGATAATTTTCAATCACAGTAGCTGCTCAAAACAGCCCAATATGGGTAAAAATTCTTATATCAAACAAAGCCTCGTTCCAAAACCTTTGTACACTGCCGATGATGAAAGAAACACGCGGAACTCATAACCATTCATCATATCAACAAGTCCTGGAGCTCCCTCTGCTCCGACAAGAACTATAGCAAATTTCTAAGCCGACTTTCGATATTATCCTTCCAACCATGATGTAATCAATTCTGATAGTATCCATTCTAGGTCCAATGACCTCATCTCATCGAAAACTACCTTTCTAGTGACATGGCACACCCATACAATCTAAGGCCACTACTCGCGCAATTTGTGCACCAATAAGAAAAATTTCCAAATGTACTCATTCATGGTACATGACTTAGGTGAGAGAACTGTCCCGCAAGCTCAACAAGTACCACCACAATGCAATACTAAGAACCTATCACACACCATAGAACCAAAACACACGAATCTAACACAAGGAATCAATTCAACATAACTCCGCTGCAATGTGTGACCCAATCTAAACACTGGTCCATATAAAATACTTCAGCCACCATGCTCAAAATCAATAACCATGCACAATTGGACATCAAGTACCCAAAGTGCATTACCAGAACCATGGGGAATCAGATGACACAATGCCATACAAAACTCGAAAGAACATAACCATTACGCCATCAATCATGCAATACCCAATTGCTCATCTTGCTCAAATTCCGCCATAACACCACAATAGAACTACACCATGTGTGCCTAAAACAAACAAATCAAAACTCCTTGTAGCATAGAAGATTAACTCACAGATAATTTCAGAACACGAATAAGCTCAGCAACAACCGAATGGCACATCCCTCAACAATAGCGTTATGGAGCCAACCAATCCGACTCGGTGTAGAATACACATCCTAATTGGGCCTATCAATGGACCCCCAAATCGACTCTGGTCACTCACAAATAGATAAATAACCCTTCAAAAGTCCACAATAACTGAAGCATAACACACACTATCATCTAGCTAGCTTCGGCCACAACCTCACAGTCCACAACTATGAAAAAATCTGCCCTCGAGAAGTCCCAGTCTCCAAATCTTTAGAACACACAAATCACCATATAACACATATCCCATAACACGATCATCCCACGAGGAATACTTCTATAATTCTCTCATGCCACATAGCAAAATTTGGATATCAGCAGTCGATCAACCAAGAGTGTACCACCATACCGATGAAGTATCCATAAATCAAAACATAGTGCCCCTTCTTAAATGTACACTCTAATCAAGCAATACCAAATAGTAATATTATTCACCTAGTCATCTGAAACCGTCCATGCTGCCTAAGAATACACTGTGACCTTGCTCATGCGAATCTCAATCCCACACAACACGCCGCATCTACCACGTCATCATATGAAAAGTATGAAAACCTCGTTACCCACTCCGAGTCACAGCAAACTACATACTCAACCAGTTAGAACCCTTCCATTTGATCTCATCTAGAAGAAAATCCCTATTCGCAATATGTTCCACACATAGGTAGGAAATATACACCTTGAATCATGGTAGTAACCATTGAAAACTCTTCCAAACCCATTAGCACATAATCAAGCCATCATAACTAAATCTCTCTAACTCAACCGAGCCATGCAGGCTGCCAAAAACTGAAGAGAAATGCCACGAAGCACCTCTAGGAACCCACCACATCATAAGCACCCAAAGAATCGGCCATGTCCATTATCGTGCTGATCCAACCTACCATCAAGTTGTCCTAATTCTCCTATTCCTTCCCGAATTGCCTTCAAACTGATACTTCTCCTCGCTCATAATACCAAAATCCTCAACCAAAACTCACCACACGAGATCCTAGCATAAAACCACACCGCCCTAAGGACCATAAGCCGTTGAATTCCCTCTTAAGCACCCCAATGCACCACAACCAAGACACTCACTCTAAAGAGACCTTATGTGAATCTAAAAGTGTTTTCCTTCACCTTCTTGATACTGATATGTATAATCCACAATGATATAGAAATCTCGCGAGTCTCGACACCATCCAATGTAAATATTAGATTCTAGTTATATACCAATCCGCAAAATTCTCAATTTCCACATGTAAGTCTTGAATCCATTAGAACCTTCTCGAGAGTCATCCAATCTGCTCGAATCTCAATTACACCACCCAAACGGGCCAAATGACATGTTCCCCATTAGCACGACAACACCTAAAGAAGTAATCCCACCTCAACGCAACCAAGCAGATTCTTACTCCATGCACACTACATCCTTCATGAATAACAACTCAACTATTCCATGTTACCCATATACTCATAAAGTGTAATACATCATGCATCCAGAGATTCCCTTGCTTAATTCATCCTCAAAACCAATGTCTGCAAGTCATAACTGATTCACGAGTATACCTCAAATCGAAACCAATATAACACATAACCGTGCAATCAACTTATCAATGGCAGACTTCCCCACTTGCTGAAAGCCATATATCAAAATGCACAATAACTCACAATGCCTATACACTGCCATAATACCGTAGTGAGATTCAACTAAATCCTTCATAAGCTTATGTAACACAAACCATCTAGTATCTCAAATCATCTGCAAATATCGCATTCACCCTTGTAAAAGTCAAGACAACCTCCACAAGCGGTCCCAAGTCAAATTGCAACACATATACTTTGCTAGTAAAGAACTCCCTACAAAAATAACACAGGGATCACACAACCTCAGGACACCCCGCAGGAGATAGCCCACTTGCTTTGCCTCAAACTGACATCTCTTCATACTCTTTCCGCAACCACCACTACTACGCAATCGCCTAATCTTCCTGAGTCTGAGCTCATAACAAGACATGAAAGTCTACCTCACTCTACAACTAAACAACATGAGAGATCCCTCAACATACCCAATAGTCCTTGCTACATCTCAAATAAACTCTTCTCATCACATTCGAGCAATCTGAACACATCTCGCAATCACATCATAATCACCACATAGTCATTCAATCACAAATACCACTAATAGGGACACCAATAGACATATAAGTCCCAAAAGCACGTGCTCACACAATCGAAATCTCCATGCTCAAGCTACAGTCAAAACCCGGCCTCATGTCCTCCAGACTGGCCCATCGTCAGCATGCCAAAATCATATCTCGCACCTCAACCATGGAATCATAAGCCGTCAATACGCAGCTGATACCAAGCGCTCATGTCTGCATGTGAATGCATGGAAGGAATTCAAAGGGTTACGCTTCAAGCTGAATCAATGCCGCACGATAAGGAAAGAAAGATGGGAAGTATATCCTAAATGTCATGTAGCCTCTCGAAGATAGCTATGGACGTCATCATACAGATCCGCAAGACTCTACTAGACACTTTCACATGACTTGTTGAACCTATGAACCTAGAGCTCTGATACCAACTTGTCACGACCCCAAAACCACTAGTTGTGATGGAACCTAACCCAACCTGCTAGGTAAGTCAACTAATAACTATCCAATTCCAATAATATTAACAAGACAATAAGGTAAAGAAATTATCTGACTTCTATATATTTCCCAAGGACTGGTAGTACAAATCATGAGCTTCTAAGAATAGAGTTTACAAAGCTGAAATGCAATAAATACATTGTCTATTTGAAAAGTACATAAACAGAGTTTTATAGATCTAAAGCTACCACGAACAAGGGGAAACTTCAACCGGGACGCAGGTACATCTTCAATCCAGCTCCTATCGAACATAGCAACATCAGCAGCCAACATCTGCACGCAAGGTGCAGAAGTGTAGTATGAATAAAACCGACCCCATGTACCCAATAAGTAACAAACCTAACCTTATGTTGAAAGTAGTGACGAGCTAACACGAAGTTGGGTCCAATACCAATATTCCACAATAGTTCATAATAGTATAATACAAGTAATAAAAGAGGTATCTCAGAAGTAAAATGCTCAGCTCGTTCACAATTCCAAAAAATAAGCATGTTTTTCAAGTATCTTAGTGAAAGATCAAATCTTTTACCGATAATTCCAAAATACGAGTAAGTTTGAAAATTGTGATTTTTCCCAAAATCCTTTCAACAATAAGTAAGATGTTTCATTTTCTTTCCAGATAATAAGTGAAAAATACCTCTTTATCTCCACATATCAATGTGTGTAAAAAGTCATGAATGGCGTGATACTATATAGCATGAAGAAAAATGCATCTCTATGCTTGTATGTCATGTGTCCATGCAATGCCATGTATCTCATAGATGAATCATGTACTCACGCTCTCAGAGTACTCAATCTCACTGTCTCGCATCCTCTCTCACTATGCTCAATGCTCAGCACACTCAAACACTCCGCATTGTACAATAACTGTTGTTGCATGCAGCCCGATCCACACACACACATATATATATATATATAGTCGACTGCGCTCACTAGGGGTGTGCAAACTCCAGAGTGTCTCCTTCAGCCCAAGCGTTATATTGATTTGGCGTGTCGCCCGATCCAATCTCGTTGTGGCGTGCAACCCGATCCATAATATATATATATAAGTACCCCTAAGGCTTGTTGCGGCGTGCAACCCGATCCATATGCATAAATATAATCAATGTATAGTTGCAGCGTGCAGCCCGATCCCATAAAGTATAATAGATATAATATGTTTCAACGTACAGCCCGATCCCATAAAATATAATAGATATAATATGTTGCAACGTGCAGCCCGATCCCAAAATGCCACTATCACTCAGGACCTCAGCCTCACTCAGTCATCACTCTCTCTAGTCTCACTCACGGGCTCACAATGTCATGAAACTAGCCCGACAACAATGATATGATGTATCAATAACAACAACTAAGACTGAGATATGATATGAATGCATGAATATGACTGAATACGAAATATCAATAAAATCAGTTAGATGGCAGCAAGAAACTACCACTATGGGTCCAAACAAAATCAACATGAATCCTAAGCATGATATTTAGCATGATTGACAGCTCAATTACTTTATCACGTGGTGAAAACACAAATATCAACAAACTAGGACCACTGTATAGTGTCATGGAAGCAATAGAGTCCCAATGCACATGGTGCACGCCCACACCCCCGTCACCTAGCATGTGCACCACCTCAATACCAATCACATAACACATATTTCATGGTTTCATACCCTCAACACTAAGTTTAGAAGAGTTACTTACCTCAAAAAAGCCAATTCCAATACCGAGCAAGCCAAGCGATGCTCCAAAAATGCTATCTCGCGCGTTATAACCTCCGAGCATCTCAAAACTAACCAAAAAACAACTCAAATACATCAAACAATACTAAAGGAACCAATCCCAATCGAAAAGGGTCGAATCTTTAATCAAAAGCCCAAAATCGGCCAAAAAGCCCGACCTGAGCCCGCACCTCGGAACCTGACAAAATTTACAAAATCTGACAACCCATTCAATTACGAGTCCAACCATACTAGATTCACTCAATGTCGACTCCTAATCAATGTTCAAAACTCAAAAATTCATATTATGAATTTTTAGGCCAAAACCCCCAATTTCCTCTTTCAAAATTCATCAACCAAAGCAAAAATCGAAGATAGATTCATGAAATATAACCAAAACTGAGTAGAGAACACTTATCCCAATTCATATGATGGAAATCACTTCAAGAATCGTCTCAATCGAGCTCCATAGCTCCAAAAATGTAAAAATGTTTGAAATCCTCGAAATAGAGTACTTTATAATCTGCCCAGGCATTTCTATATGCTATTGCGGACAAACTAAGGCGATAGAGAAGCACAAAAATTTTCCAAACCTTTTTAATTTATGCGATCGCAGTCATTCTTCCGCGATCGCGAAGAACAAATTTTTCCAACATCCTTCTCCAACTCTTCCGGATAGCCTCTAGTATAATGGTAATAATTTTTTGTCCAAAACTCCAAATTACAGTTGGTTTGACTTTCTAAAAACTAGACATCAAGGGCTATAACTTTCATTTTTGTATTATCTCCAAATTCCTTGGGAATCTAGTTACATATTTAACTATATCTTTCTTCATCCGCCGCCACCAATAATGCTGCCTCAAGTCACGATACATCTTCGTAGCACCTGGATGAATGGAGTACCGAGAACTATGCGCCTCCTCTAGAATCCTCTCCCTCTGGATATCAATATTAGGAACACATAGGCAAACTTGGAGTCACAGGACACCATCCTCGCCGATAGAAACCTCTTTGGCACCACCCTGTAGTACCGTCTCTTAGAGAACTTCCAAGTGCGGATCATCAAACTGTCGAGCCTTGATCTGCCCCAATAATGAAGACTGAATAACAACACATGAAAGATCTCGATTGGGCTCTAAAATATCCAACCTCACAAGTCTGTTAGCCAAGGACTGAATGTCTAAAGCTAGTGGCCTCCCCTCTGCTGAAATGAATGCCAACCTACTCATACTCTCTGCCTTCCTGCTCAAGGCATCTGCGACTACATTCGCCTTGCCCGGATGATAAAGAATAGTGATGTCATAGTCCTTCACTAACTCAAGCCATCTGCACTGCCTCAAATTGAGATCCCTTTTCTTGAACAAATACCGCAAACTGCGGTGATCAGTGTAAACCTCACAAGGCACCCCATATAAATAATGCCTCCAAATCTTAAGAGCATGAACAATCGCGGCCAACTCCAAATCATGCACAGGATAATTCTTCTCATGGAGCTTCAGCTGACGTGAAGCATATGCAATAACTCGCCCCTTCTGCATCAATACACATCCCAAGACAACGCGTGAAGCATCGCAATACACAGTATACAACCCCGAACCGGAAGGTAATACAAGTACTGGTGATGTGGTCAAAGCTTTCTTGAGCTTCTGAAAGCTCGTCTCACAATCATCGGACCAACGAAACGGAGCACCCTTCTAGGTCAATCTAGTCAAAGGTGCTGCAATGGATGAAAAGCCTCCATAAACCGGCGATAGTAACCTGCTAACCCCAAGAAACGCCTGATCTCAGTCGCCGAAGTGGGACGAGGCCAGCTCTGAACTGCCTCAATCTTCTTGGGATCCACCTTAATACCCTCGCCTGATACAACATGCCCCAAGAATTCCATAGAATCTAACCAAAACTCACACTTGGAGAACTTAGCATATAGCTCATGTTCTCGAAATATCTGAAGCACCACTCTCAAATGTTGCTCGTGCTCCCCTAGGCTACATGAATAAATCAAGATGGCATCAATGAAACAATAACAACGTAATCAATATAAGGCCTGAACTTCCTGTTCATCAAGTCCATAAATGACGTTGGGGCATTAGTCAAGCTGAAGGACATCACTAGAAACTCTTAATGGCCATATCTAGTACAGAAGGCAGTCTTCGGAACATCTGAGTCCCGAATCTTCAACTGATGGTATCTAGATCTCAAGTCAATCTTAGAAAACACCCTATCACCCTACAACTGGTCAAACAAATCATCACTACGCGGCAACGGGTACTTGTTCTTAATGGTGACCTTGTTCAGCTGGCGGTAATAAATGCACATCCGCATAATCCCATCCTTCTTCTTCACAAATAATACTAGTGCACGCCAAGGTGGTACACTTGTACTGATGAACCCCTTCGCCGCAACTCCTCAAGTTGTTCCTTCAACTCTTTCAATTATTTCGGAGCCATACAGTATAGTGGGATAAATATAGACTGAGCGCCTGGAGCCAAGTCAATACAGAAATCAATATCACGATCTGGCGGCATGCCTGGAAGGTCAGAAGGAAACACATCGGCGAACTCCCGGACTACTGGCACTAAATCAATCATCGGAGACTCTACGGTAATATCCCAAAGATAGGCTAGATAAGCCAAACAACCCTTCTCGGCCATATGTAGAGCCTTCAGAAAAGAGATAACCCAACTAGATTTACTAACTGACGAACCCTTCCACTCCAATCTAGGCAACTCTGGCATTGCTAAGTCAACAGTTTTGGCATGGAAATCAAGGATGGCGTGATATGGGGATAACCATTCCATGCCCAGGATGACCTCAAAGTCGGTCATATCGAGTAACATAAGGTTTGCTCTAGTCTCGTAACACAGAATGTGACCACACAGGACCGGTAGATCCAATCCACAACCATAGAATCACCACAGGACTAGACACATAAACAGGAGTACCCAAGGACTCATGAGGAATATCCAGGAAATGAGCAAACAAAGATGATACATATGAATATGTAGACCCATATCAAATAATACTGAAGCATCCCTACCACAGACAGAAATAATACATGTCATCACGACATCTGAGGCCACTGCATCTAGTATGGCCGGAAAAGCATAAAATCTAGCTGGAGCGCCACCTGGCTGGCACCCGCCTGCCTGACCTCCACCTCTAGGACGGCCTCTACCCACCCGCCCTCCGCCTCTGGGCATCCGGACGGCTAGTGCGGCTATTTGAGCTGAAATCATGGGTTGTTGACCCTACTGCACCGCCTTGCCTCGAAGTCTAGGACAGGATCTCTTCATGTGACCTGGATATCCACACTCGTAAAAACCTCTCGGTACCATAGACTATTGCCCCGAAGTCTTACCCTGATAGCCTGAATACCCACTAGGAGAACCCTGGATGGCTGGTGGGCGGTATGAACTCGCTGGCATGGCGCTGAAGTAGGCACTGGAAGAACCTTGATGAGCTGGTAGGCGATAAGAACTCTCTGGCATAGCACTAAAATAGGGTCAAGATGGAGCACCCCGAGGAGGTGGTGGTGCTGGATATATGGGCCTACTAGGTTGACCCCTCCCAAACTGACTTCTGCCCCTGGCCGGGGCACATCTAAACTGTCCAGAAAAATGGGTCCTCTTGTCTTGTTGCCTCTGGTCTCTAGTCCTCTAGTGGTAGCCCTCAATCCTCTGATCAATCTCCACTGCTAGCTGATAACCAGTGCCCATCTCAACCTCCCAGATCATACTAGCCCAAATAGTAGGGTGCAACCCTGCAACAAATCTCCGCACTCTCTCTGCGTCGGTAGGAAGTATCATAAGTGCATGGAGAGACAACTCAGAGAATCTCGCCTCATAATCGGTCACTGACATCTGACCCTGCTTGAGCTGCTCGAACTGACCTCGCAACTCTTCCCTCTAAGAGGGTGGAATATACCTCTCCAAGAAAAGTTGTGTAAACTGGTCCCAAGTCATGGAAAGAGAACCCGCTGGTCTGCCAAGAAGATAAGACTGCCACCATCTACGGGCCCTGCTCTCCAGCTGGAAAGTAGTGAAATCCACCCCATAGGACTCCAATATCCTCATGTTGTGCAGTTTGTCCCTGCACCGATCAGTGAAATCCTGGAGAACCTCATTCCGCTCACCCCCGATGATAGGAAGGTGTAGTCTAGTCCATCTATCCAGTAGCTTTTGCAGATCGTCGTCCGCAGCGGGTCTAGGCTCAGGTGCAGCTGCGGCAACTGGCTGGGCTCCGCCCACAGGTAGTGTACCCGGAGTCTGATATACTGTTGTTGCGTGCCCGAGAGCCTGAGCAGTAGGGGTCTGTGCTCCCCCTCCTTCCTGATATGTGGCTGGGTCTGCTGGAAATAAACCAGCCTGAGTCATGGTGTCCATGAACCGCAGCATACGGCCCATGACCTCCTGAAAGCCGGGTGCTGACATGAAATATAGCGGAGCTGGCTCTGCAGCTGGTACCTCGCCCTGCTCCTCAATGGTGGGATCCTCCATTGGATTCGCTGGTGGTGCTACTGGGACAGCTCTAGGACGCCCTCTTCCCTACCTCAGGCCGATGCCCTCCCCCGGCCTCTACCTCGGCCTCTAGCAATGGGGGGAGCAGCTCCTCCCGGGTCTGGAACGTCGTCGTATGCGTCCTCACCATCTGTGAGAGAATGAAAGAAATGAATGTAGTATACCATCAACTGCACGATTGGAGATAAATAAAGAGTAGTTTCCTAACATCATATAGCCCCTCGAAGATAAGTACGGACGTCTCTGCACCGATCCACAAGACTCTATTAGACCTGTACATAACTTGTGAGACTCATGTGAACCTAGAGCTCTGATACCATGTTTTCACGGCCCAGTTCCATTATAGGTCTTGATGGCGCCCAACACCGTTGTTAGGCAAGCCAACACCGAACAAACTAGTGATTTCCCATTTTGGTAAATTACTTAAGTGGATAAAAATTGTACATTTTGTTGAAATAATTTAGAAGTTTACCAATGTGACAAAATTTAAATGGAGGCAACAAGTACAAACTGTAACCATGTAAATAATACTAAAATCATATGTCTACTAGTGTGTATGCCAACCTTGTGTCGCAAGCATGTGGAAAATCTAGTAGAATATACAAAAGAGTACTAGCCTACTGTCTGAAAGGAAATAGATAGAAAAATAAAGCATAAGAGAGACTCTAACTACTGCAGAACAGCTCGGAAGGAAGCTCACCGGGAAGTCTCGAGATGGGAATCAAATCTGTGCACCAGATTGGTAACCAGATGCACTTGCCTCAGGTCATGTACATTTAAGTACAGAAGAGTAGCATGAGTACATAAATAATACGTACCTAGTAAGTATCTAGTCTAACCTCGAAAAAGTAGTGACGAGGGGTCGACTTCGACACTTACTAGGGCCAATAACATGATGATATGAAATTCTAATTAAGCATGATATACAACAATAAGACTCAGAGCAAGAAAAACTGAACAAGTCTTCACCATATTTAACAGCTTAAATCACTTCCTTCTTTCAAGACATATGGTTACACAAACAATGAATTTAAACCAATTATGGGAAGAACTTCCAAATTCTATTATCACACACAAATACCACCGAGGACGTTCGGCCCGATCCAACATAAATGTAAATTGTGCACTGTAGAGGGTCGAACGGTGCGAACCATAGATGTATCTATTTCTCCGCTCGCGAATCATTCATGCGACGCGGTCAAATATAAATTTAAGGAATTACCCCGCTCGCAGATCATACTTGCGACGTGGTTACACAAAGAATTCTTAAGTTATTATAGTACCCTCCCATTCTTTTCAAAATACGAAGTTCAAAAGAAAACTTTTAAGATCCCGATGTTTTCCTCAATTTCAACTCCTTTTGAAACATTCAATAAGCAAACTCAATCTCGCTCCTCCTCAAGGCAAACAATAAACACAAAGCAATAACAATATTAACAAGGCATGATATTAGCCTATAACTACCCGGACATAAACATGAATAGTAGATATGTATGGACTCCCATCACTTCGTGCGTACGTAGCCCCCCACAAACAACAACACATATTAAGTAAGTTTACATATGGGGTAAATTTCCTCTTACAAGGTTAGAAAAGAGACTTACCTCGTCTCAAAGCCTACTTCCCTCGGGGCTCCACGCCAACTACCCACATAAGTCTAATGACCTCATACAAACTTAATCGAGTGATCAAACACAAAAATAACTTCATAACTATGAATTGGACGCCAAAATGCACGAATTGACTCATGAAATTCAAAAACTTCCAAAAAGACTTTCATTTGTCCGATTCCTATCAAATCAACTCGGAATGATACCTAGTTTTACGTGCAAGTCTTAATGACATTACGAAACTATTCCCGGTCTCAAAATTATGTTTGGACCTCGATATCACCAAAATCCGCTCCAAACCAAATTTAAAGAGCTCTTAAAACCTTCAAGAACCAACTTTCATTATTAGGCGTTGAACCGAGTCATCCAAAACCCGATGCGAAAATACGGCCAAGTTCTAAATCTTCATAGAAACCTATTGGAACCGCCAAATCCCGATTCCGAGATCGTTTACTCAAAATATTGACCGAAGTCAAACTTGGCCTTTTAAGTCAACCTTAAGGGACCTAGTGTTCCGATTTCAACCTGAACCCTTCCAAATCTCGAACTAACCATCCCCGTAAGTCATAAAATAGTAAAAGCATGTACTGAAGTCTCATTTAGGGGAACGGATTCTAGAAAGAAAAACGACCGGTCTAGTCATTACAAGATACATAGCAACCACAACAAAGTTAAGAGTGGGAAGGGCCAACAAAAGACAGGATACTCAAGAAAAATAGGTGGAGAAATTCACATTAGATATCACACAAGCTAACATGAAAGAGGAATCAAAGAACAATACTAAAGATGGAAAGGATGAGAAGGAAGAGGAGAAATGGAAAGTACCTAATACCAAGAGGAATAGGCAGAGAAAAAAAAGAAAGCTAGTGAAGCAAGAGCAACTGAAAAAGCTGTAGAAAACAAGGAAAAGATGCAGAACCAGAAACGGGAAGGAGAACAAACTATTATGGACAGAACCAATCACAAAAAGATGAAGCACAAAAGGAAAAAGAGGCCTCGGAAAAAAAGTATTGTATTGTTCAAACCTGTAATGACTGAGGAAAGCACATGGCCAGAAGAAGGGAGAGGAAGAAACAGGAAAAAGAAAATAGGAAAGAAAACCAAAGGAAGAGATACTCCGGCCCAAAGAGGGAAGGAACAAAAATAGGTTAAGAAAAACCAAGTTTCCAATGATTAGAGCAATATTCTGGAACATTAGAGGTGTTAGGTCTAAAAAGGTCATACATCGTTTGAAAAATTAATCAATATAAATAATTGTAATTTTGTAGCAATCTTTGAGACTTTCTTAAATATCAGCAAAATTGAAGGTTACAGAAGATTCTTGGGCTTTTAACATTGCCTAGCTAATGTCACTGAACAAATCTGGTGCTTTTGGAATTGCCAGAAAGTGTTAGTTTCCAATGAGGATCAGCAAATTACTCTTTGTTTCAAAGGAAATAACATGCATGACGACACTTATGTAACATCACTTCACGCTAAGTGTAGAACTATTGAGATAAAAGACCTATGGGATAGTTTGGAGGTCATGACAAGTGTTATCTCTGGACCGTGGTGCATAAGAGGGGACTTCAATGTAATTATGGAGCCGGGGAAGAAGCTTGGAGGCAGACCTTACAGAGCATACAAAAGCTTTGATTTTGTTACTACTATGGAAACATGTTGTCTCGTGGATATAGGCTATGTGGGACCTAAACACACTTTGTGCAACAACAAAAGGCCAAGAAAAAAAATATGAAAAAGGTTGGGTAGAATTATGATGAATGACCATTGGGATCAAAAGTTGCAACACAACCATGTCAAACATTTAGTGAGAACAGGTTCATATCATCGTCCCCTTCTACTGAAATGTCATAATGATCATAAGGAGGTTATCAGGTATTTCAGGTTTCTCAACGTCTGGGTACAACAACCAGGTTTCTTAGAGGTTGTCCAGGACTCTTGGAACACTCAAATATCAGGTAATGCAATGTGGCGACTAAAGAGTAAATTGCAAACACTAGCTAGAAATCTTAGTCAGCGGTCAAGAGATAACATCGTTGATATATACGAGCAGTTCAATAACTAGGAGGTCAAAGTACATCAACTCGAAGAACTGGACCTTGAACAGAATTCGGAAGATAGAAAAGAAGATCTTAACAAAACTCATACGGAGTATGTCAGATGGCTTGGAAGACAAGAAAATATTTTAAGGAAGAAAATCCAAAATCAAATGGACCAAGAAGGCGATTACAATAGTAGTTATTTCCACAGTATCCTCAGAGATAGGAGAAGAAAACTACACATTCACAGAATCAAGAATCATAGAAACATATGGGTGCAAGGAGATGATAAAATTGCTAAGGCAGCAGTGAAACATTTTGATAAACGTTTCAATCTTCAAGCCCCAATTATGGATAACTGGCTTCTTGATTGTATACGTGTATCATTTCTACAGAAGAGAATGACTACCTGACAGTTATTCCAGATATCAATGAGAATAGAGAGGCAGTCTTTAATCTCAATGCTCATAGTGCAGTAGGTCCAGATGGCTTCAACGGGGTATTCTTTCAAATATGTTGGGAGGTTATCAAAGAAGATTTGTGACCTTTGTACAAGCATTTTTTAATGATCGCGCCCTTACAAAATTTTATTCTCGCTTTTGCATTGTCCTAATTCCTAAAGTTGAGTCTCCTACCATCTTTTTCGAATTAAGACCTATCAGTTTAACCCATTTCGGTACGAAGATCATCTCCAAAATCCTTGCTGAAAGATTAAATACTCTTCTACCAAAGTTGATCTCAAACAACTAAAGTGGCTTTGTGAAAGGGAGGCTCATTATGGAGAATGTGATGCTTGCTCAAGAGATTATCCAGGGAATTAACAAAGAAAATAGAGTGGGGGAACATGGTAATTAAGCTAGACATGGCTAAGGCGTACGATATATTATCTTGGACCTTTTTAGCCTCAGTTATGAGAAAGTTTGGATTTGCATAACCATGGATTGATATTGTTTTAAGGCTTGTATCAGACGTTTGGTATGTCATTGTATTAATGGTACTAGAAGGGGGTTCTTTACCTCCTCACAGGGGCTGAAGTAAGGAGACCCGCTGCCACCTTCTTTATTTATCATTGTTGCAGAAGTACTGTCAAGATCCCTGAATAACCTTCAATCTGACCCTGACTTCACTCCTTTTCACATGAACCAAAGAAGTCCTCAAATCAACCACTTGGCTTATGCAGATGATATTGTGATATTTAGTGCCGGCAATAACAAGTGAGATTGATTATGCAACAAATTAGCAACTATGAAAGTGCTTCTGAGAAAAAGGTTAACGGAGACAAAAGCTTCTTTCTCACAAATCCTAAAGTTAGAGCAGAAAGAATCAATAGAATGAGAAGAGCTACTGGTTTCATGGAAAAAAATTTCCTTTAACTATCTTGGTTGATCCTTGTATGCCGGCAGGAAAAAACTCTCTCACTTTGACCCGATAGTGACAAAAGTGGCTAAAAGATTGAACGGATGGCAAGGTAGGTTGCTTACTTGTGGTGCAGAATGGTCCTAATTAGAAGTGTCCTCCAATCCCTTCCTATTTACACTCTCTCAGCTGTGAGCCCTCCAAAGGGCACCCTTAACTTGATTGAAAAATACTTGGCTAGGTTCTTTTGGGGAACTTCAACAGATAAAAAGAAATATCATTGGAGTTCTTGGAGGAACCTATGCCTTCCTAAAGATGAGTGTGGCATTGACATTAGGTCGATGGAGGATATTAGCAATACCTTAGCCATGAATAAATGGCGGAGATTGAGAACTCAAAACACTTTGTCGGCAACCTGTGTTAGAGCTAAATATTGTATCAGATCTCATCCTATGGCTAAAAAGTGGGTGTCAGGTAACTCACATGCTTGGAAACATATAACTTAAATCAGAGACAGGGTAGAAGAGAACCTGATTTGGAAAATTAATTAAGGTAATAGCAGCTTTTGGTGGGACAATTGGTCAAGAAAAGGGGACTTATCCAAGCTCTTCCCAGATTGAGTAAAACCATCAAAGTGAAGGAATTCATTCACGACGGCAACTGGAACATGGAAAAGCTGATCAACACTTTCAATGAGCAGACTGCTGGCTACATCAGCGTAATAGAGATTGGAGATGAGAGAAAAGAAGATTATGTCATATGGGATGCCTCAGCATATGGTCAATACAAAAACAAAAGTGCCTGGCATACCATTAGGAGTAGGAAACAGAAGAATGCAGCTCAACACAATATGTGGCTGAACTGCATCCCCTTCAAAATTCTCTTTCTTGGCTTGGAGACTATACCTCAGTAAGCTTCCTTTCGATGAAGTTATTTCCAAATTTGGTAACCATATTATTTCCAGATGCAGGTGTTGTCACAATCCAAAAGGAGACTCAATGCAACACGTCTTCATAGAAGGTGAAGTTGCTCAGCATCTATGGGAAGTTCTTGGATCCCCCTAGGGTATCAAGCATGAAAACTGGAGCATTAAGAGGATTTTTAAAAAATGGTGGGATGCAACATCAAAGAACAACATTCACAAGTTCATATTTCGAGCAACCCCACTGGTTATATGTTGGGAAACATGGAGAAGCTGGAGCTCATGTAGGTACAGAGAGCAGAAAAAATTCCTGGCTAGGAGTATGGAAATGCACATTAACTGAACCATCCACACGGCTTTAATAATGGCATTCCCCAAACTCAATTGTGTAGAGACATGTCCAAGATTATGTGAAAAAATTGAACTATGGAGGCCAACACCTATAGTGCAACAGATTACTTGGCATTAACCACCTCCAGGAAGGATCAAAGTGAATACAGATGGGAGTTATTTCAAGGAGACAGGAAAAGCTGGAATAAGGGGAATTGTCAGGGACGAACAAGGAAAAATAATTATGGCATTCTCACTATCTGTCCAGTGTAAGACCAACAATACTGCTGAGGCCATGGCTGCTAAAATGGGAATCCAGTGGTCTGTCTACCAACGATACAACAACATCGACTTGGAGATAGACTCATAGATCATTTCCAACATGCTGATACAAGGCAACACCAAAAATCTCAAACTCAAGAGTCTTATTGAAGATATCAGACATACCTTAACGCAAGCAGATATCAATAATGCTCACTGCTACAAAGACGCAAATCAAGTAGCGGACATGCTCGCCAAAAATGCTGCTACAAGTGGCGATAGTACTTTCTTTTACTATTTCCAACAACTGCTAGGAAATGTAAAATGACCTTTTCAACTAGATTAGGAAGATTGACTTCGGTTAGTCTTGTGACGGGAATGGAGGTCAGGTCCATATGCCCTTCTTATGTACTTTTTTGTTGGAATAGACATGGTAGGAGTCTTGCCAAACCCATCAACACCTCAGGAGGTGAAAGCCTGGGTAATTGGCTTAATTAAAAAAAAGTTATACGAATATAATTTTACCGTTGTTCCAAGGCTACCTTCAAAATGTGCCTTATCTAATCAGCAAAATTGAAAAAGAATTTTAAAAACAACGGGAAAAAAGGGATGAATTGGACAGATCACAACTAGGTGTACAATATTTATTAGACGACAAAATTGACCAGCAAGGCATACGTATAACAAATTAAGAATCAACACCCAAAAATCCAGGACCCAATTAGACTTTTTAAAGCTTAAGCAGAATCTCAAATCTCCTTTCTCTTTCTCAATACCAATGGCATCTAATAACTTTCACAGATCAGACAATCTCATTAATTTAACTGAAAGGCTTCGTCTTTATAATCCTAATCATCACCCTTTGAATAGCTGCTCCAACAGTATCAATATTGACGTTCAAAATCAAAGTCCAAGAATTCAAGAATGTACAGTAAATGAGGTTGTTTCCAAAGACCAAGAATTGAAATCAGAATTTGGGACAGACCCAATAGATAATAATTCAAGAAGATCTAAATCAAATAGGGCTGCAGTTTTGGTATGTCTATTTGAAGACCAAAAAGGCTATCTTCGTGTAATTCTCACTAAAAGAGCTTCCACTCTGTCTACACATTCTGGTAACTATTTAAATTTAAACTTTACATTTTACCTTAATTATATGCTCTTATAGCCATAAAACCACAAGTTCTTAGGGTGTTTTAGGTTGTGTCAAGAGTTTTATTTTTTTTCCTTAAAACTCTTTATCCAATCAAATACTGTCATATAAAATGAAATAACTGAAGGGGGTGTTACTCTTTGTGTGTTTTTTTGATAAATTATATGCCTAGTCAAACACTGCCGGTTGTAAGGGTGTTTTAGTGTATGTGTGTTAATAAATTATATGCCTAGTCGTTGCGGAAGAGGAGGCATTGGTGCAACTGTAAAATTGTCTGTTTGACCTATAGTTCGAAGGTTCGAGCTATGGAAACAACTATTAATGTTTGTATTGGGATAGACTCTCTACATCACACCCTTTCCCGGACCCTGCGTCAATGTCGGATGCTTTGTGTACCGGACTGCCCTTTATGCGAGATGTTTTGTGTTGTATGTCTAGTCAAACACCGTCATATAACATGATACAAATGAAGTATTATTTATAAAGTCTCAACAGTGGTGTCTAGCCAGCTTGTTCGCACCTGAATTTTTTACCTCGTAGCCTACTACTACATCACACAAAAGTAGATGTCGGATAAATTTGTTCACCAAAGCTAGAGTATTGATTCTAATTTTTGGATCAAATGTATTCTAAAAGCTTTAAATTATCTCAATGTGTTGTTTTTAGGTGAAGTTGCTTTGCCTGGTGGGAAAGTAGAAGAAGGTGATGCCAATGATATTGAGACAGCATTGAGGGAAGCTGAGGAGGAGATTGGATTAGACCGCTCACTTGTAGATGTCGTCGCTGTTCTTGAATCCTTTACCACCAAGGTAATGCATCTGTCTTCATTAGCTTCATACTTTTCTATGCTTCATACTTTTCTATCGAAGGTGAAGAGATCAATTCCTATATATATTTTATATATATATATATATCCAAAACCAGCAACAAGAAGAGTGGTAAAATGAACCTAATTCATCAGTTCTTGAGAGCATGCTGCCATATTAGACATGACATGCATATTATTTTTATGATGGTGATTTTTGGACAAGTTTGCACACACATTGACAATTACATCGTTTACTTGCTACCTTCCACTGCACAGACGCCGAGTTACTCAGCCACCAAAGCTTAGGCAGATGGAAAAAGATCATCTTAGTGTTTTTGGCCTACGCTGGTCTTTGAGTCTAAAAGCTCATGATTCTCTTCCCACTTCATTTGATCACTAGGTCACACCCTTGGATTTCATGACAAGAATATTGCTTATGCGAAAACCCAAAAAAAAGACTACTTGAACTCCATACTACTGAAACTTCAAGATGTATTTTGTATCAAGTCTTTGAGTATTAACTGATAAGGACCTGAATATCATACTCACTTCCATCGTCAACGACCTCTATTACGTGTAAATTGGTCAAAACAATGTCTTGTTTACTTTGATAAAAGAAAATAGGTTCCTAACTGAAGGATGGTTTATAGAATTTTTTTATGAGAACTCGCATTAAACAGGAGGAGCGATGGTTGTATAAGAAAAGTTATGATAGCTGATTGTTTCTGCTCAATTTTATTCAGTTCTATTTGGAGTAGTTTTCTTGATCTGATACCTTAGGAACCAAAGCTTAAGATCAATGCTAGTAGGTTGCAAATTTCGACGCAAGCTATTTAGCCTTCTTCATTTCTGGGGACACAACTAGTCTAGGAAATTCCTTACATTATATCACAATTCTATACTTCTATAGTCTTGATGTAACACAATTACTATGATTTGGCCATCTCAAATTCGCATTTCTTTTCTTTTTCAGAAGGGAATTACAGTGGTTCCAGTTGTGGGCATACTTTGGGACCGGAACGCATTCAACCCATTGATAAATACTGCAGAAGTGGCAGCAATATTTGATGCACCTTTAGAAATGTTTCTTAAGGTTAGTAAGTCTAGAAACTCCCTTTTACTTTACAGGTTTCGTCTTCAGCTGTTCTTACCAACATATTGGTTGATATTAGGATGAAAATCGACGAGAACAACAGCTTGAATACATGGGAGATGAATACGTACTTCATTTCTTTGATCATGAAACAGAGAATGAGAAGTACATAATATGGGCTTTAACTGCTGGCATTTTGATTAAAGCTGCATCAATTGTGTACCAGCGACCCCCTGATTTTCAAGAACGAAGGCCTAGTTTTTGGCATAGAAGTCGCCAATAAACCCTCTCTACCTTCAAGGTAGGGATAAGGTCTATGTCCACACTATGCTCTCCAAATCCCACTTGTGGGACTATACTGGATTTTTTGTTGTTGTTGTTGTTGTTGAGTCGCCAATAAACATGTTATTGCCAAATCTCTCCCAAACACTTTGTCCTTTTAATCTTGAACACAAAGGATGGTTCCTTCAAAATGAAGTGAAGCAAATTACAAATACATGTATCCTACTATAATCGGAGGGAAGTCTCGGCGTAACTGGTAAAGTTGTTGTCATATGACCAGGAGGTCACTGGTTCAAGCCGTAGAAACAGATTCTTGTAGAAATGCAGGGTAAAGCTGCGTAAAAAGGCCCTTGTGGTCTGACACTTCCCCAGACCCCGCGCATAGTGGGAGCTTAATACACCGGGCTGTCCTTTTCTACTATAGCCATTGCTTTCAGTGTAACAGCTCTTAGCATAGTAGCAAATTGATAGTGGAAAGTATAATATGTTAGCAATGGTTCCCCATTTCCATGGAAATACTGTTGTATAAGTTGTTCATTGTTATTCACAAACTCCTTATTCATCAAAAGGAAACACACTATGCTTTTGATGTTATGTATCATTAACTCTTCAGGGCTAGTTATTAGCCAAGCTGAAGTTTGATTTCTTGAAGAAACCATATCCGATGTAGTCTTGACATTGATGTTTGGATCAACTTGCGAGCACCTCGACTATTCCACTGATTGTGCTATGAACTTGAGTCAATAATGTGTATATTGTTGAAGGAGGGTCTTTTTGGGTTTAGCATGTAAATGTAAGTACAGTAATTTATACTATACATGATATTTATTATTGCCATAGAATTCTTCTTTAAAAATGTTTAGATTGACAATCATGTAACCGAGTGTTCAGTAAAATTATGATAAACATCCTTCTATTTTTAAGGCATGATCAACGTCTAATTTTAACAATCAAATGTTAACTGCAATATCGGCTAAATTAGATTTGAATCAATTTCAAACTAGAATATGAATTTATGACTGGACCTTATCCAAGTCCTAAAATCCCCAAACAAGCAAACTATTGACTTGCAATTGGTAAAATGAACAATTAGATGAATTAGGCATTCAAGTTCAACCTTAGAGAAAAATCTGTACAAATTTATTTTTGGGTAAAAATCACTTTTAGCACACGGTAGAATCTTTTTACGTCCCATTACAGTAAAAGTGTATAAAATTTGTATATTTTTATATATTATACACACACACGCGCGCAAACACACACACACATACATATATATATATATATATATATATAGAGAGAGAGAGAGAGAGATATTTCGGTTATTATTTCGAGAGCGGCTATACAGTGTTATTTTTCCTTTATTATTATTTATTTTGGATAACCAAGAATCTCCGATGGTCTAATAGCACACCGTTCAAAACATGGTGGATAATGAACCCGTCCTATATTCTTCTCCACCTGAATAAAAGTGTTGTGTTAGCGGAAGGATTCAAAGTCAAATCATGGGCTTAACCTACACATGACGCGTTGCGCTCTTACTGCTGAACCACGGGGGATCTCTATGGATTTGTTTTGTTTGGCAAAGAATACATTGCCTTCTTCCTTTTCTGGTGCACAAAAGAAGTTCGTCTCAATTAAAATCTAAAAGCAATGAGCTGAGACAAGTGCATTATATCTGGTATTAATATCATTCTCCCTTTCCTTCCCTTTCTTCTTTTTTGGATGTCTAATAAGGACTGAACTAATGGAATAATAATAGCTGTTATAGGACAAAAATGAAGCATTTCAGAAAATAAAGCAGTCATAACCAAATACAACTGGCTACAGGTAATTCTGAACCCCATTTCATAAGCACAGTACAAAGGCAAGCTTAAGCAGAAGCCTAGTGTTATAATTGTCAAATCTTTAGATGATTTATGAAGGGAAAATAAAGCCAAAAATAAGTATCTCACTCTATAAAACAGCGCCTAGGCAAAAACCTCATAAAATTTCTCAACAACAAGTACACCCGAGTCAATAGACTCCAACGGATCCTTCCTCAGTCTGTGTCTTAAGCAGTTGGGAATGACAGTGGCGATATCCTCCGGAGTTACCTTATCTCTTCCTTTTAGGGCAGCCAAAGCTCTTGCTGCCCTGTTAGTGACTATATCACCTCTCAATCCATCGACGTTTAGTTCTGCACAGACCTTAGAGATTTTAACTCGAAGATCATGATCGATTGTAACAGCAGAAAGAGCGTTCCTAGCTGAGTCGATTTGGTTCTGGAGCTTTTCTTGCTCTGCCTTGTATGATTCCCGGAATTCCTTGGGGTTCTTATCAAAACGAGCTCTTTCCTCAACGATCTTCACTCTCAGCTCTGCATCTCTCACGGTCCCCACTTGGGCATGCATTCCAAATCGATCAAGAAGTTGTGGCCTAAGTTCTCCTTCTTCAGGATTACCCGAACCAATAAGGATAAACCGGGCAGGATGCGATATTGATATTCCCTCTCGTTCAACAGTGTTCCATCCTGATGCTGCAGAATCCAAAAGAACATCGACTAAATGGTCGTCCAAAAGATTAACCTCATCGACGTAAAGAATTCCTCGGTTAGCTTTAGCAAGAAGACCAGGCTCGAAAGCCTTCACACCCTCAGTAAGAGCTTTCTCAATGTCGATTGTGCCACACACCCTGTCCTCAGTAGCACCGAGCGGTAAATCAACCATGTTGATTTTGGTACGAGATATAGGAAGCTGCTCTCCGCTCCTCAGTTTGTTACGTACTTCTGCGCTCATTACTTCTTGGTCATCTGGATCTGAATTGAACGGATCACCAGAAATAACTTTGATTTCAGGAAGTAAATCTACCAAAGATCTAACCGTGGTGGATTTCCCAGTTCCCCTATCACCCATTATCATCACACCTCCAATCTTTGGATCAATTACATTCAGCAAAAGACATAACTTCATCTCGTCTTGCCCCACTATAGCTGCAAATGGATACACCGGTCTCTGGCTTTCTTCAGCAAGTTTCTGAGCCTTAAAATTACAAAGTAAGTAAACTTATCAATATACTTAGTAAAGCTAAAAATAAAAAGGGTTGAGAATACATTGGCTTCCAAATAAATCAGTTTCCCCAAATGCTAGAACTTTCTAATCAGAACCTAACAAAACTGTTTTGAACTTTAACATTTTCATCCTTGCCCTCAAATTTAAATACTCCCTCCATTTCAATATATGTTTCTTACTTTCCTCTTTAGTTTGTTCAAAAGAAATACTACTATCTTTCTATATTTAGTAAAGTAAATCTTAGTTCCACTATTCCTATTTTGTTCTTAATGACACTCATTATAGGAATGGCATGGCATGTTTAGACCACAAGATTTAAATGTTTTCTTTGGTATATTATACAGCTTTAGCTTAAGAACGCAAGATTCAAAAGTCTTTCTTTACATTTTTAAACTCCTTGGTCAATCCAATTAAGACACGTAAAATGAAACGGAGGAACACTCTCTAAGATCTATTTATATGATACTCTTTCCACAGGAACATCAGAACATGTTTGAGATCACTTCTTTTCAATAGAACTTTTACAACTTTCAAGAATTCAAATTCATTAAAACATCCAAACTTCTAACCTTCAATATCATGTTTTATCCACCAAACTTATTTTCAACCATTAGTATAATATTCACTTCCACTATCACTAATATAATATACAAGTCAGATAAACATCTCACATAATATGAGACAGAGGAAATATATCCACATTCAAGAAGCATCACAATAGAGTCCAGGAACATTTCAGCAAACAACTTATATGCATTTTAACAATCTTTATAGCTACTCGCGAAAACAAATTAACTAGCTCTCTTGCAATGTTGCAGCCATTTCATTTCATATCCTCAACTTAGATAGCCATTTCATATCATACCCTCAATTTATATTTCGGAGCACAAAGCATCCCGCGTTCAAGCAGGGTCTAGAGAAGGGTTGCATCCAAAGAGTATAATGTAGGCAGCCCACCATGATGCAAGCATCAGTGGCTGATTTCACGGCTCGAACCCGTGGCCTATAGATCACACAGAGACAATCAAAACCCCGAAATCCCACACAATTTATAATACACAAATCTTCCCTAATGAAATTACCTTATCCCGAAATAGCGAAATGAAGAAAATTAGTACCTGTTCTTGAGCAGGGCTGATTTCCGTCGCAACATTTGAAATTGCTACATGGAACTGGGACCTCCCTTTCTTAACTGGGACTCTAATCCCTCCATAAAACTTCCTCCCTTGACTCTGTCCTGCAATAAGAAGTAACAATTTTCTGAAATTATTGAACAATATGTAGAGAGTTTTTGCAAGTACATTGTGCTTTGTTTATTATACCTGAAGAAGGGAAGAGGGAGAAAACGGCAGGCTTAGATGAGCGAGAAGATAAGGGTGTCGAAGCTAATATTGCAGCAGCTGCTGAAGAGGAAGTTCCCAATAGTGAAGCCATTTTGTGTAGAATTTTTCAGTGAAGAAGAAGAAGAAGAAGAATTTTTGGTTATTGTGCTTTGATACTTGGCATTGGTGTGTTGGTCACTACTCACTCACTACTAATTACTGGCTTGTGTTGTTTTGTGCAAGGATAAGACGATAGATTTCCGGGTCATACTTTTCCGTAGCCTATGATATATTGGGCAATTTGCAGTAATATGACCATTTTAATCTATACCTTATTTTTAAAAATTATTGATTTGGTAGCCAGCTGACAAAAATCTGCACTAATATGACCATTCTACTCCTGACAAAACATATAAAAACACTTTACGATTTGAATCACGCACAAAATACGTCATTGATCCTCCTCCATCACTCCGTCTCTTCTCCGATCTCCTCTCTCAAACAAGAAATTTGAACCAGACTCAAATTCAAAAATTCAAATTGTAAATTTTCGAATGTGATTGATCTTCATGATACCTGAGATTTTCAATGACGAAATTTTTGACTGCATAACATGCTGAAGTTTTCCTTTAATTAAGGTTTTTTTCTAAAATATGCTTAACTCTAATAAGTTTTTGTTGAATGTGCTTTTATTTGCTAAACTTCACCACTAAAAATATGCTTAAGTTATGTCCTGTTTTCTATAGTTTTTTGATGAGTTTTTCCAAGGACTTCAGCATATATGTTGAAGTTGTTTAGTTGATTTTCTAAGCACTTCAGCATAACTGCTGAAGTTTTCCTCTAATTAAGGTTTTTTAATAAGTTTTTGCTAAAGTTTTTGCTTTATTTGCTAAACAAGGTGAATTTTTTGCTTTATTTGCTAAACAAGCTGAAATTTTTATTTTTTTTTGCTAAACTTAAGCACTAATAATATGTTTAAGTTATGTACTGCGTTCTATAGTTTTTTGATGAGATTTTTCAAAAACTTCAGCATATATGCTGACGTTGTTAAGTTCATTTTCCAAACACTTCAGCATAAATGCTGAAGTATTTCTTTAATTAAGGTATTTTTTGACTTTATAGAAAAATAATATTAAAAAAAGCGCAGAAAAACATTCAAAGAAAAACTTAAGCATATTGTGCTGAAGTTTTTTAGTTCATTTGCTAATACTTCAGCTCTTCAGATGCTGAAGTTTTCTCCTGGATACAATAGTTTTGTCATGACCTTTTCCAAAAACCTCAGCACAATATGCTGAAGTTTTAGTTTATTTTATAATACTTCAGCCCTAAATGTGCTGAAGTTTTTCTCCTATGCTATGTAATTTTCTCCTGCATGCTCAAGTTAAATATAGTTTGTGCTTAACTTTTGTCCTACTTAATCAGCTTTTTCATGAGCTTTGTTCTCTAGTACATTTGCTCAAACTTCAGTTTTTTTTCATAATAAAATTCTTATGCTAATACTTGACACTAAACATGCTTCTCTAGGATGAGTTCAATTTGCGTTGTGCTTAATTTCAATGGGAGGTGGACTACTGACTTCAAATACTTGGATCATGATACAAATATTGATTCAAGCAGATATTTCGTAAAGATATGGTTTGATATCAAACTAAATACAAGCAAAGGTATGCTTGTAACTTCAGATGAAGTACTCAGTACTTGTATACATTTTCTCACAACTGATTCAGCCTACAAGAATTATCATTTTGTCATCGAAAAAATACAACGTATTTCTCACGGTATAGGTGGTTCAGAATCTGCAACATTCAACCAATCTCTTGACAGTATAGCAGCTTTAGAACAATTTGGTGATTATCAACATGAACTAGTGCAGCCAATAGTGGTAGTAGACAACGAGCAACAACTTTCTAACATTACATCTGCTTTAGAATATAGAATGCTACAACAATCACCCCTCCTCCAATAAATTCATACCAGTTTGTAAATGATCAAGAAGAAGAAGGGCGGCTAATAATGCAAATTGACAACCAACACACAATACAACAAAATTTTTTGTTACCTTCTGCAAT